>MU184835.1:26717-78017 GCA_016904865.1 Pissodes strobi | reverse complement strand
GTACTGTTTAGGTTGTGCTGCACTTTTCGTGGGTTACCCCTTCAAAGTCCTAAGATTTGCTTTGATTGGCATAAAGCCTGCTGTTTAAGTGTACATGCTTCATGATTTATGCATAGAAAGGAGGGTGAATGTAGGGAAAATTTATGGAAAAACCCTACTTAAAACTGTTCTGACGGAACAGGGCGTCATAATGCTAAAATTACTATTTACAATATTTACAACATGTAATTAAGACATAATACAAAAGAAGCTATGTACAAGAGAGTTGGGACTTAACTGTGTTAAGTCTATTCAAGTATAGTAATGATATCAGGTCGCTTAGAATGAGTCTCACGGTATCGGCTACGGAGACACGGATGCTTCAGTGGCTAGGAATGGTATGTGTTGTGATCGTCAAGAGTGCGTATTTATACGCCGGCCAGCTTCCTTAATAAGCCCCGCCCACGCTTCCGAACGCCATGGATTGGCCAGGCAGGAGACAGAGCGCGCAAGTTACCTTATGGGTATTGCGTTTCTGTGCTCCTGATACTGTTGAAAAAGTTAGATGTTAAAATGAGCTTAAAGAGATAGTTTTCGAGTACTTTCGAAACTAGCCTTTCGAACTATGATTCCCAAAGGTTCCTGTCTTATGGAGGCATGAGCTGTTTATAATATAATGAGATTTCACAGTATATTGTTCCATGAGAGACTGGATTTTCGGGATCATAGCGTTCATTTGCTATATTGGCAGTGAGCGGGGAACCCGCGATCTGCCTTTCAAAAAACCTACATGCGAGGGTGTCGATGTACTCTTCGATGTATTCCATCTTCGCCCACGCATGCAGGTCTTCTACTCTGATGCGGTCCTGTAGGGTTAAAAAAAATGCAGCTCTGAGGTAGTTGTTTTACATAATGTAATTTCTTTTTAGTGTCCTGGCTACGGAACCCCAGACTGGTGAGCCGTAGAGGAGAGCTGGCCGGATGATGGCGCGGTATAGGATTAGTTTATTACCAGGACTAAGGAATGATCTGGCTGTCACAAGTGATGTTAGTTCCCTTTTTACAATTGCATTTTTTGATGATATTGCCTGTATATGCCGGCTAAAATTAAGTTTGTTGTCTAGGGTGATGCCTAGATACTTCACCTTCGGTTGTGGGAGTATAGGAGTGTTTCCTAACATGAGAGGGGTGACGTTAATGTCTTTTCTCTTTCGAGTGATGATAATTAGCTCGGTTTTAGAGCGGTTGAGCGTTATCTTCCACCTCTCATAATATGGAACAAGAATATCCATGTGTTCCCGGAGATTTTCCTTAGCCAGCTCTGCTTGAGGATTAAGGGAATAAATTGCTGTAGCGTCAGCAAATGAGGCTTTGTGGGTATTTGGACATGACGGGATATCTGCTATATAAAGATTGAACAATAGCGGCGATAATACAGTTCCTTGAGGCACCCCCGCGAGTAGGTTCCTACTGGCTGAGAGTTTATTGCCTATTTTAGTCGTGAAGGCTCGCCCGGCAAGGTATGACGCGATGAGTGCTGTCAAGTACAGGGGCATGTTGTGGATTGCCAACAACCTGTACAGCAACCCATCGTGCCACACCCTGTCGAAAGCCTTCTCGATGTCAAGTAGTAAGAAAGCGGTTGACTGTTTGTTCCTGAAACCTTTGTAGACGTCGGTCGCTATTTTCGCGGCCAGCATGACGGTGCCATGCTGTCCGCGAAAGCCGAATTGCTCCTGTGGGAGGATCTTAAGCTTCTCTACTTCGTTGTTTACCCTCGGCAAGATTAGCCTTTCAGCCACCTTCCCGAGGGTATTCAGAAGCGAGATAGGCCTATAAGATGCAGGTAATGCCGGGTCTTTCCCCGGTTTCGGGAAGTGTATTACGCACGCTATTTTCCAGGATGCAGGGAAATGTTGTAGCCGAATAACCGCATTAACTATGTGCATGTACTGGATGATGGTTTTTTGCGGTAGATTTTTCAGGACTGAATTCGGAATACCATACGGGCCGAGAGCTTTATTTCTCGGAAGACGGCTAAGAGCTTTGCGGATTTCCGCTGGAGTGATTCTCAGTTCATCAAGTACTGCCGGGGGAATAGGGTATTTACATTGCCGGAATGTGTTTACAGTACGCGTAAAGAGCTCCTGTTCTGGCAGGGTGTCAGGCGCCGCGCTATAGACGCTGCCCAGATAATCCGCGAAAGCATCAGCTTTTCCGGCGTCGTCGCCGAATTCTAGGCCTAGATGCCTTATCACAGGCATTTGTGCTGTGCCTCCGCGGACTCGCCTGGCCAGCTTCCATAGGGAACCGTCGTCCCTGCTGATTGTATTGATATAAGCCAACCACATTTGGTTTCTATGCTCACGTATTTTCACCCTAATTTCCTCCGACAGCGCATTGATGCGAGCGGATCCCATTTGTGTCCGGTTTCTTTGCCATCTCCGTCGAAAGCGATTTCTAAAAGTTATAAGATTCAGGATATGTTCAGGGAGGTATTCGGTGCTAGGGTGCACGGCAACCCTAGTGCACAGAGCATCACGGATGCGCAGGATATTTGACGTGAGAGTTTCCACCTCGTTTTCTAGCTCCTGGACTGTTGTCAGCTGCTCGGGGATCACAGTCAACTCATTGAGCTGTGCCCTGAACAACCTCCAATCAATATTCCTATACGAAATGACGGTGTCATTAGATAAGGGGACCCTACAGTATAGGCTAATCTTGATTGGAAGGTGATCAGAGTTGAGGTCGTTAATCTCTAGCAGCTGAGAAGTCCTGATAATTCCCCGAGTGATGGCAATGTCCAGGAACGAGGCTGCACGGGGATAAGTGGGATTAGGTGTTCTATGATAGGACATTTCCAGGTTATTATTGATTATTCCCTTGAACAATCTACCCCTGCTGTTAGTTACGCCGCCCCATTCGGCGTGCGTGGCATTCAAGTCCCCTATCAGCAGGGATACTCGGTTTGGCGGAAGAAGTGCCAAGAGATCGGCTTCTGAAGAAAGCCCGTCAAGTAAGCTTAAACTAGAGATTACAACATTAGGTTTGTTCTAGCAGCCATTTCAAACCAAAGCCAAGCCATCCGTAGTTTGCGCATAGCGATTGGTATATTGCAATGCGCAAACTCCGGATGGCTTGGCTTTGGTTTGAAATCGCTGCTAGAACAAACCTATCATGTTGAGCATTTGAAGTTTGTACGTTCGGGAGTGTGAAAGTCACATGGATGGAAGACTCGGAAAACTCCGAAAAGTTCTTTTAGCGATTCCATTTGTTTTGTCAGACAATTGATAGTTTTGCTTTTGATGCATTATTGGAAGTTTGAAGACATACGTCATTTTTGTTAAAATATGTAGATTTATAAATTTAATTGTCTGAAATATCAATGAAAACGATTTGAAGCCGTTGGTGACCAGAGGCAGTTTGGGAGCACTTTATGACAGATTCCAACGTAATATTTCACTTCTAGCATCGATGCGTATAGTATTTGTGGCAAGTAAGTAGACTTATTTGCCTGAAATCTCACTTAAAATAATTTGAAGTCGGAAAAATAGGCCAGGATCGGAGAATTTGAATTATTTTAAAGCGATAAACAGGGTTTTCTGCCATTTTTATGGGGTAAAATTCTATTAATAATATTAATCTAAATCATTTCTGTCCTGTTTTTTTTATGTATTTTTGCAACTTATGATACAAAATTTACGAGCTGCCATATTTCGACAAGTAGGGTGGCGCACCGAAAAGTTTCCACCGATTCCTTAGAATGGCGGTGGCGTACTGTAGGACACATTTATTACAGGCTCACCCCCCATTGGGCGCATTGCGGAACCTTTTCATGTCAGATGATCAGCTTCCTCGTTCCCCGGGATATGCGAGTGTCCCGGAACCCAAGCAAAATAGGGTCTTTATGGCCGGCCAAAGACTTCAGGACGTCCCTACACTCCACACACCAGAGCATAATGATCTCCAGAATCAGCTGTATGAGCAGATTGTAACGGAATATACGCTTATTCCGCTCCACTAAAACTTCGGTTCATTTGCAAATGATTCTCGATATTCGATATTTGAGCCACCAATGACATCTATTCACGAATGGATTTATTTCGTGCAAGTAACGATTTAAGAAGCACTAGTACGCTATTTTGTATCTACCATTTGTGAATTTATTTCACTATAGATTACTATATTTATTATTTAAGTTGCTAGTGACATCTATTCACGAATGGGTTTATTTTGTGTGGTTAGCTGTTTTAGGAAGCGCAGTACGCTATTTTATACCTACAATTCATGAATTTAATATACTATAGATTGCTATATTTAATATTGGGTATTTCTATAGCTTGACGCTGCGTGATTTATAGTAGTGATCACATGATATAAATTAGCCAATAATACAGCGGCAAACATAATTTGTCGAACGTCTTAAATTTTGAAAGCAAGGTGTCGAGACGCTTGACGGGTGAGTGCTGATTTTTAATCTTGAAATATTTGATTCATCTTGCAGTATATTTAACTAATTCTTTCATTTTTAAATACATAACTAATATGTGTTTATGTTTCGTTTAGTCTTATTCGACTAAAGTAAGAATTTAGCATTGTTATATTCCATTTTTTATTAAATTATATCTTCAATAATTTTTAATTATTGTCGTGACCGTTGGGTAAGAATACCGATTTATTGGTGAATATTTGCGTCTCTCATTAATCAAATTCATGTAATTTGAAAGAGGCTTAGTCCAAATTTACGGAGAACGTAATTATTTCATCGTTTAGTGGTCACGCACATTATTTTACGTATTTCCATTCAAATTGAACAGTATTAATTGGGTGAATTCTCAGTGTAAATTCTATATATTCCTGCAACGGTAGTGAATTGAATTTTCAGTAGAATTTCTCCGAATTTTCCCTCATAGTATTGTTGGTTTTAGTATTCTTTCTTTTCAGGCTTATTTAATTAAATTTTCACTTTATTTGTTACATCAAGTATATAATTATTAGCACTCGCCCTGCCTCGTCTCAACACTGATGTACCGACATTCTTTGCATTTATGAGAGGTTAGTCTCACATATGTTAAATTATCTGGTTTTTTATCTTTTATCAAAATTTCTATTTCGATGCTAGATAGTGATTATCTTATCTTTATCGTTAATTAAATTGAGGTTTAATTACCATGAATTATCGTTTAGGTGCCAAGGCCGAAATAAAAAAGTAACAGCAATTACTTATTTTGAGTTATAAGACTCGTTATTAGAGGTTGTACCTCTGTTTTTCTATTTATTATCAAATTCAAGTTATCTTTTATTTAGTTTTACTGAGAGTCACTGTTTTGGAACGTTATTTCATTAATTTCTTTTGAATTTTAAATTTCAGTCATTATTTTCTTTTGAATTTCATGTTTTAAAGTAAAGAAAAGGATATCTTGAGAACAGTAGTTATCTATAATTTTTGCTCAACTTAACATTGTAATTCAAGTTCTGATTATATCTGCTTTAACCTGTAAATTTTCAAATTGTTGATTGCTTCCTCATGTGTTAACAGTGTCACTGATGTTCACATGATATTATTTAATTAGCAGAATACATTAGTCTAAGACTTGTTTATTTCCCCTTACATGTTGTAAATCTACCTGACTGCACAACTGAGCAAGGAAACACGTCGCTGTACCAGACCTGTAGAGGGAGCCGACACCTGGAGAACCAATAAGTCCTTGATTAACCCAATTGACACTAACTTTGGAACAGATAGAAGCGGTTCCAGTAGAGGTCCCAATACGATCGCATGGTTATAGAATAACTGGACGAAGTTAAGTATCAGTCAGTCAGAAGATAAACGTATTGTAAAGACCAACTGTATTCAATTTTTTATCTGTCATAATTAAATTTTTTAATCCTTTACATTAATTTTAATTTTCATTATTAAACTTTATTCCAAATGATTATATTTGTAAATTAATTATATCGATAAACTCAATTTCACATGATACCATCAAGCGTATTTGTAATTTAATTGTATAATTAATATATCATTGTTTTGAAATTTATTTATTTAATTTATCACAAGATAGAGGTCTTTGAGACACGAATTATAAGGACAAATTTCTGATATTCTTATCTTTATATTTATTTATACCTAAGTATTCATATTCAGTTCGCATTGTCTCTAGGAACTTTGGCGCTCACAATACACAAAAAAATCTCTGCTAATAAAAGAACGTCTACCGACCCCCTAAGAAAAATAAAAACGAGTCTCATGCATTTAAGCAACTAGTATTTCATTACAAAATAGCGCACAATGCTATACTTAATTAAATAAATTAATTTTCATTGCAAATTAGCGCCCAACTAAAGATATCGTTACTAGCAACTAGCAGCTAAACCCCACGCAAAACAAATGATCCTGGGCCATATCGGAAACCCAGAATCGTACCACTAGACCACAAGACCTCTCGGAAGCATTTTGCTAGATCGTATAGACGAGGGTATATAACGAAACTCGTTCGGGTCGACTCGGGATCATTTGTTTTGCGTGATGTTTAGCTACTCTGGAGCAGATGTAGATGTAAGGGATCTTAATATTTAGGTTTTCGTACCCGCATTTGAGGATCGCATACATCTCCACCTCGAACACGGTTGCGTAAGTCCCAAGGGCGAAATCATGCAATATTTATATGAATGGTTTTTTAGTGATTCAAGATGAAGGATACACTAATGATGCTTTGAGCTTAAAAACTGAGACTTTTTAATCTTCCTCACTGAATACCATTTACAAATGTTTCTCTAACAATCTAGGAAGCCTATATTGGCTAAAAGTTAAAGACTTCTTATATTGAATATATAAATACATTGACATATCGATATAATGATTTTTTGACATATTGATTTATTTATTTTATCGATATATCGTTAGATTTATTAATATCGATATTAATTTTTCAATATCGCTCATTCCTAACTTTTGTGATCATTTTTAGTGTGTCATATTTTAGCAAAATGAGTGCCTAATAAATTTGAATGGATTTCTTCGTTTAGATTTCCAGGTAAAAAGAATGGGCCGACGATATGATCTCCAGAAATGTCTCGCCAAATGTTTAGTTTTTCTGGACGTTGGATAATGGTTTTATTCGCATTTTTCGACTTGTTTTCTAAAAAAGTTCTTTATCAGTTTTATTTCATTCTTAGGATAACATCATTTTAAATAAACTTTAATTTCTCGAGAACTGTTCGTTTAAAATTGAAAAAAATGGCGGCCTTGAAAAGGTAATTAAATGCGCTTTAAAACTATACAAGATTTTTAGAGCGACCCGTTTCTGATTGGACGCACCATGCGGCTGTTTCTAAATGTGTTTCAACACAGCAAAAAAGGTTCGTCTTGAAGATAAAATTACATTTGCATTTTAATCAATGGAAGTATCGGATTCTAAATGAAAACAGGCTTAAAACAATATTTGCGAAGCGCTTCATTCCGCATTCTCACCAATTATAAAATAAATAACTAAACAATGACGGCCAATTATCTCTCATAAATATTCAGATTTCACTGCGAGTTGACTTTACGCCTAACTATGTTGATTTCACATACAAATTTATAGAGAAGTGTGTCAGACGTAAAAGAGACTTTGCTATTTTCATTTAAAAAATGTATGTTCTTGGTGTATTCACACTCAGTATTTAAGTGAGATAAGCATCTCTTGTATTTTAAATCAGAAAGCATAGTTCTAAATGTCATGTTATTGTGCTGAATTTCAAATAATTGATGAATATGCTTAATCGCATATAATAATTCCCCATAAATTTGAAACAACTTGTGTTCAAAGGTATAACTGTCTTCTTCCATTTAGGGTTATTATTTAGACCATAGAGGATTTCACTTATGATTTCTCACTAGAATTCCGCATTCCTATTGGCTGAAAATGGTGGCATAGTATATCCAACCAAAACTAACCTAAATGTCGACGATCGAGAATATATTTTTTTAAATTTGGCATTCATCTTTTGTCTCAAATTATGGATGCGAGTTGCAATTCTCGTAAGCACATAGATGTGTTATAAATTAAACTTATGCCTTTTTTAATCGCTAATAATTTTCTTCTTTAATTAATTAATGGAGGGCTTGTAGGCTGATATGTTCTTACAACTATGTCCAAGTTTGGTTTAAAAACATTAGACAGGACTGTACTTGCAGATTTTTTCTTAAACGTTGCATTTAAGCTCGTTGCAAAAGAACTATAATTATTGTAGGTTGCTTTTAGGTTTTTTTACTAAATTACGGCCCTCGTTTGATAACATAGTCATACTTTTTGTGACCATAAAGTTAGCTTCGTCAATTTGAATTTTTCAAGACAAATTGTTATGCTGACTTGTGCTAGGCTTGTGTTGCGTTTTGCCGCAAATATTATCAAAAATGTCGAAATTGTTTTTTTGAAAACATTTTTGTTGCGCCGTTCTGCTCTGTGTATACTGACTTGCAGGGGCCCGCTATTTTGCTGTTCTTTGTTTATTCGCCCTTAAAATGGATTGTGCCGCAATTTAATTTCAAAAATCTCGGAATAATTTTTGTTTTTCAAAATTTTGTTGTTGTGCTGAGCTCTACTCTGTTTATGCTGATGCTGACATGAGCTGCTCTCTTCTGATTTACTTTCTCTATTTGCACTTAAAAAATATATCCAATGGCAATGCATCGTGCGTCATTTATGCTGAATTATGACGCAATTTATTTTCAAAAATCTCCGGAATTCTCGGAAATATATATCACGACATTTCGAGTTTTGATGTTAAAAAATACTTAAACTACCACTCCTTCGCGTGATACGTAATAATAATGACATTTTAGTAGCCGACACGGGTCTTGTTGCAAGGTTGCCAAACGTTGCATATTTTCTTATTAACACAAAGAGATTACTTACGGAATCTAAGGGCAGAGATTCAATACAAGATTGTTCAAAAGGGAAAATTTAGATGGTGTCCAGGCGTTTGGAGGAATTGCACGAAGTACTTAATCCCATGACGCCCTTTTCCTCAGTTTGTAGCCAACCGAAATTTATCCAGACCAACACCTTACATTTCATGCGTTGCACTAACCCAAATTACATACATCCAGCAAATAGCGTATTCCATTCGTAAATCAATATGCATTTGCCTTTGCTCCCCTGAATAAAAGAAAGAGATAGACAGACACTCCTTAAGCACTCTTTTTACCAATGAATTTTGCCACTTTCTTAGAATTTATTGAAGTGAAACTTCTTTAGCGACGGTAAAGTCAGGAACAATTAAACGCTTATCAAAGTGAAACGCCCCTTTAATTAAGCATGTTCCAGTATAGCTAGAGGGAAATTTTCAGGACATGTAGCCGGGGTAAAATGAATATCCTGGACGAAAAGTGGACCCCGTACCGCCCCCCCCCCCTTCCGTTCGGCGAGGAGAGGGGGAGAACGAAAAAGTAATATAATTAATTTCGGGAGAACAAGAAGAGCTACGGAGTCGAAACTTTTATGATAGGTGCGCCTCATAGGGCTACCAAGGACCGGGGCTCTAATAGACCGGGGCTCCATAAACCGGGGCTCTAATTTAAGGGGGGATTTTGAGAAAAATACCGTTTTTTGCCGATATCTCTCCAATCTAAAATCTGACAAGCGATGACCCCGTGTCACGAGGTCATCAGTGGGAGAGGGGAATTATACCCCCACCCCCACCTTCCTGAATAGCCAAAACTTTTCGAAACAATGGGAAAAAAATGAAGACACGTAAAAAAAATTTCGGTAAAATAATAAAAGTATTATAAAACGAAATAAGAAAAAAAAATAATAAAAAAAATAAAGAAACGCGGTTTTCGGCGAAAAAAAGACGAAGGAGTTCAGCTACGAGGTCAGGAATGGCAAAAATGGGAAGAAAAAAATGCTTAATGAAGAAAAAACAAACATTTTCGATGTTAATAAAGGTATTATAAAACCAAATATTAAAAAAATATAGTAAAAAAAGTAGATAAAAATGTTCGGAAAATTAATACAAAACGAAATAAAGAAAAAAAATATTAAGAAAATGAAGTTAGAGGAACGCAGTTTTCGGCGAAAAAAAAGGAAAAAAAGATTTAAAAATAAGTGTCGAAACCGGAGACAAAAGTTGAGAAAGAAATGCTTAAAAAAAAACTCAATTCCTAATATCTCTTTCAGAAGTTTCACTTCTGTTGGTTGCTTATAAAGGTGAGGCACATATTTTTTTTTTATTTAATTTTTAGGAACAACCTTGAAAACTTTCCAAATGCTAAGAATTAAAATTTAAGAATTAGGTAAAAATAGAGGTAGTTTTTTTAGTTGACGTGCCAGGCTGATTTTGTCGTTTTTTCCTCATAAACACATGAGTGGTTTTAGGTTATTTTTAGACGATTTTTATTTGCGGAAACCAACCAAAATTAACCCAAACTAACCCAAGGCATGTTCGGGTGTGTATTGCTTAGGTATATTTCTAGCGCTTTTGTGAAGTGGTGCTACAAATTTGTGTCAAAACTCGAACTTTGGGGATCTTTTTTCGGCTGAAATGTGGTGGGTCCTTCGATTTTTTAAAATCAACACACTTTTTTACAATCAATCACTTTAGGCATGCCTTGGGTTAGTTTGGGTTAGGTTTGTTTCGTTGTGCCCCCGGGAGCGAGCGGAGAGCCATGCGCGAAGTGAAATATTAGTAGAATGATAACAAAAATAGTCAACTGCAACGGGACACCGGAGTTTTTTCCCTAACCTTGTTACGCCACTGGAATATTTATAAAAATAGCAGGTAATTTTTTAGTTGACGTGTCAGGCCGATTTTGTTGTTTTTTCCTCCGAAACACATAAATTGAGTGTTTTTACATCAGTTTTAGACGTTTATTATAGATGGAAATCAAACAAAACTAACCCAAAAAATTGGTTTTCGAATGTGCCTATATTTCTAGTGCTTTGAAGCGGTGCTGGAAATTTGTGTCAAAACTCGAAATTGGGGGCTTTTTTCGGCTCAAAAGTGGTGGATCCTTCGATTTTTTAAAACCGATTATTTGTTTTTTCACTTTAGGCATGCCTTGGGTTAGTATGGTTTAGTTTTGTTTAGTTGTGCCTCGAGCGAAGCGAGCGGGGGGACATGCGCGAAGTAATATATTAGTAGGGTGAAGGTAAATATTGTCACGAATAGCTTAGGGGGTAGCGCGTTTTTTTTTTAAGAATAACTTCTCAGAGAAGAGCCGCGTCGTGATTAATACAATGACGGGGTCTCAATGCTTCCTTTACTCTACCACTGTATGTTCTATTCGTGAGGACAGCCTTGTTCAGCGTGCCGGGGGGTAACTGAGGTAGACCGGGACCGAGTTACGTGGGGTAAGAAGAGATGATAAAGTAAGCATGTTTAGTTTATAACAATAACAATGCATTAACGATAAAACTTTAACAATGATTATTAGTCAGAAAAATTAGATTCTACTATACCCGATTACTACGGTGCGCATGTTTATAGGTCTTTGTTTACTGTCTTATAATTTATAGTTTTTCTTAAGAGTTGGGTTTTATTTAAGAGCACTAAAAGATTTCACTTAACTTTTTAACTGACTATTTAGACACTTGTCTTTCTCAGAATTCTGACAAACTTCTTGTCTTGACTTTACTATGGAGGTTGTGAAACTCCTGGTTCTAGCAGTCGTCAAGTGACTAACCGGTACCAAGTTTGGAAGGAATAATGGAGTAGAACCTAAAGCAGCCGTATGGCTAACTTTAAGAGCGGATAGATCCCGAAGGCAGTCGTCAAATGGCTAAACTGGGAGCTGGAGGCGAGACTAAAGTCTGACGAACTGCAGGTTCGTTAGCGTATTTATATTAAAAAAGTGATGATCATGGCATGCTTAAAGTTAAAATTCGCTCCCGTTGATTGTTCACGTTGTTTATAGTTTGCTTTTAATGTTTATGTAACAATCTCAAAGTTAAAATTCAAACATACGACAGGGTGATATTTATTTAGTAGCTTATGCATTTTAGTAGATTACAATATTATAAACCTACAAATTTTGCGCTATTTTGATATTCTTTGGGAGGATTATCGTAAATTGGCCAATTTTTTAAATTTGGGTTAGTTTAGATTAGTTTTGTTTGGTTGTGCCCCGGAGCGAGAGTGAAGTTAACAGTACTCCTTTCAATCCTCTCCCTCCCTTGATACCTAATTTATTACTTCAAATTTTTCAAAAATATACTTTCTGACTTGTTTAAAATTTGCATAGATGATGATACATATTTCAGTTTGGCAACACTGCAAAGATTCTCTTGCATTTTGTTAATAACCTTATTATAATAAGGTTTTTGTATTGAAAAGTAGTGAATATTGCAAGGTCAAGTTTTCAAAGCAATTTTTACTTTTAATTTATTCTATACAGCATAAGCTATCTATTAAATTTGAAAAAAAATTATGTTCCTCGCCTTTTAAGCACACAACTGAAGTGAAACTTCTGAAATATATATAAGGAATTGAGTTTTTATTTTTTTATGCTTTTTTTTCTCAAGTTCTGCTCCCGGTTTCAAAATTTTTAAATTTTTTTTTTCTTTTTTTCAACATTTTTTCGCCAAAAACCGCGTTTTTCTACCTTTTTTTTATTTTTTTTATTTTTTTTCTTTATTTCGTTTTACAATACTCTTATTAACTTTCCGAACTATATTTTCTTTTTTATTTCAATATTTTTTTCTTATTTGGTTTTATCATACTTTTATTAACTTTCCGAACAATCTTTTGGTTTTATTTTTTTTCTTATTTCGTTTTATAATACTTTATATATACTGACTACAAGAATAACCAACAGAATAAATATCAGCGAAGAACAGCAAGGATTCAGACACAACAAATCAACAGTTGACGCAATATTTATTCTGAGACAAATAGCAGAAAAATCAATGGAATTCGATAGGCCTTTGTATCCCTGCTTTGTGGACCTAACAAAAGCAATTGATAGAGTGCAGCTACCGGGTGTCTTGAAAATTCTCTATGAAAATATTATCGACACCAGGTACATAAAAGTTATTGAAGAGCTCAACAAGAACAACAAAACACGCATAAGAACGCAGCACGGCTTGACTAAAGATGTACCCATACTATCAGGAATCCGCCAAGGTGATTGCCTAAGCCCCACCCTCTTCAACCTGATCATGGATAATAAGTAGTGTCAATGAAACCCAGGGAGGATATAGAACGGGGCACAGGGCACTGAAAACATTATGCTTTGCGGATGATGCCATATTAATGGCCGAAAACGAAGACCAGAGGACAGCCGAAAAATTTAACATGATGATATCATCAGACAAAACAGAATCGATGGTTATCTCAAGGGAATCTACCAGATGCAAACTGGCCATCAGTGACAAACCTATCAAACAAACTATGCGCTGTACATATTTAGGGGTGGAAATAACCAGCTGCAAAAACATATACCAAGAAGTACGAAATCAAACAAATAAGGCATCAAGAATATCTGGATGCCTAAGAGATATAGTATGGAAAAAGAAATATATGTCAATAGAAAGTAAAGTACGTATCTACAAAACCGCGGTGCGGCTAGTACTGACATACGCAGCGGAGACCCGAGCCGAAACATTAAGAACAAAGGGTCTGCTAAGAACCACAGGAATGAAAATTCTACGCACAATAAAGGGAGTAACACTGCCAGACCAAATAAGAAGCACCGCAATACGGGAAGAACTCAATATCCAGAACATCGTTCGGGCTGTACAATCAAGACGCCAAAATTGGAGGGATCACGTGGACAGAATGGACAACGACCGATGGGCAAAGAACGAAAAACCGAATTCAAGACGCCCACCTGGCCGACCACCGAAAAGATGGTACGAATCTTGGACGTCTGCATCGCAAGAGGCCGGATGCACGGAAGAAACAAGACGCTCCATAAATGGGAGCAAACGGGGTTGGAGATTTCGAGGTAAAATTTTACTTTAAACATCGAAGTGGCAAACACAAAACAAATTACTTGTTTATCATAATATTAATCTGTGGTCTTAAGCACACACCATGTTTTTTATTTATTTATAAATTGCTTCTTATCTGAAGCAATCATAATACGGAATTTCTAATAAATCAAGTCAAATAAGTTATTACATTTATCTCGAAGATTATGAAGCTTTTATGCTTAAGAGAAGCGAAAAACAGGTAATCTTTTTTTCCAACGCCTTTTCAGCCAATCTTCCTCTCACTTTTCATGCATCATTAGACATATCAGTTCTTAGTACAAGACTCTATTTATTACGTTCGTGGGTTCTTGTACTCGCAGAAGGTGAACACTCGCTTAACTATAGTAGTTAAGAGTAGTTAAGTTAATGGCAGATGACTTTAAAAAACGTGCTTTGCCGAAGTCAAGTGGAATGTTACATCAGCTAGAAATATGCCATATTTCAGTCCATGATAAAGTAGTAGCAGCTGTACAAAAATTAATTCTGTTTGCCGCTTTTAATGTGTTGCATTCCTGTACAGGACCGGCGCAAGGCACGTGCATGAAACACGCACGGTTTATTAGATTGCCGTACCTGGAGGGCATAATATTTCCATATTGCTTTGTCTCATTAAGTTATCATTGCTATGACAATATAAGGATAAGCGAATTATATTTCGGATTATCGATATATGAAGCTGAGCATCAGAAATATGAGATGATGGAAAGGAATCGGCTTGGATCAAACACCAGAGAGTTTTTCCAGCCAATAGCAAACGACAAGAAAGGTTTCAGACCCAATTCAATAAGCGTATTGAAAAAAAGAAAATGGAGACCTAATAGGAGACGAGGCTCAACTACTTAAAGCGTGGAAAGAATATTTCAATAATCTACTCAATGCAGATCATGAAGAAAGTTCTGCAGAGAATATCTATCAAACCGCAGACTTGCCAGTAGAAGAACCGTCACTGGAGAAAATAATAGAAACCCTTAAGAAACTGAAAAACTCACAGGCACCAGGCTCGGACAATATACCTGCAGAGCTCAATAAATATGGAGGAAAGTCTCTACACGAGAAAATACATAAGCTCATCCTACTCATATGGAGAAGATACCGAAGTAATGGCAAGAAAGCATAATAGTCCCTATTCATAAAAAAGGAGACAGAACAAAATGCTCAAACTATATAGGCATTTCTTTACTTAATACTTACTATAAAGTTCTATCGAATATCCTTTTAAATAAACTAACGCCTTTCGTTGAAGCATTTATAGGAGAATATCAGGCAGGTTTCAGGAAAAATAAGTAAACAGTCGATCAGCTTTTCACTCTACGACAACTACTAGAAAAGGGATGGGAATTCAATAAAGTCGTACATAATCTTTTCCTTGACTTCCGACAGGCTTATGACAGCGCTAAAAGGGATAAATTGTGGAACGCAATGTCAATACCCAGAAAAGTTATCAAACTGGTCAAAACTTGTGTGGATGGCGGAATATCTAGAGTAAGAATAGACAACAAACTAACAGAGCCTTTTAAAGTGCATTGTGGCCTTGAACAAGGAGATGCCCTATCACCACTTCTATTCAACATCATCCTAGAAAAGGCGGTCAGAGCGGCACAGGTCAAAACCCTGTCAAGCAGAGGACCTAAGTTAAGGCTAGCATACGTAGATGATTATGATCGGAAACTCAGTAACAATAGTAAAGGAAATATTTAATAAAATAGAAACAGAAACTAGTAAAATGGGACTAAAAGTAAATAAAGAAAAGACAAAATACCTATGCATAAATAGACATACACGGAGAGATAGAATAGGACAAAACGTAACAATAGATACCTACAACTTCGAAAGAGTAGACCGTTTTAAATACCTAGGGGCAACTATCACTGAAGACAACGAAATCACGGAGGAGATAAAGGGAAGAATACAGTCAGCCAACAGATGTATGTATTCCTTAAATAACGTATTCAAGTCACAATCCCTGACAAGAGCTTTCAATATCAAAGCATTCAAAACAGTCCTTAGACCTCACATATGGATGTGAGACATGGACTATGGCAAAATGCCAATGAAGAAAAGCTCAGAAAATTTGAGCGGAAGGTGCTAAGGAAAATTTTTGGTCCGACCTTTGACCCGAGTTCAAACCATTACCGCATCAAGACGAGCGGTGAAGTAAAAGCAATTTACAACGTCACCGATATTGTACAAGTTATAGCGCCTCAGATGGGCGGCTCATGTGCACAGACTCCCAAATGACAGACTGGTTAAACTGCTGTGGGATGAAGTGCTAACAGGAAAGCGGCCTCCAGGAGGACCACGTATGCGATGGAGAGACAACATCAAAGCAGACCTGTCATCGATGAATATACCGTTCGATCCGCTTTTAATGGAGGACCGTGCAAGATGGAAGCAAGTAGTGCAGTCAGCCAAGACCCATCCTGGGTTGTAGAGCTAAAAAAAGAAGAAGAACAGAAGATATTATTTACGAAATCCGCACCTTCATCCCCTGTATAGCCTTTGCAGATTCATAAAAATCATTATTTTTTAATGTTTGCAAATTTTCATTCTTGTCCTTGTCCCACAGAATATTAATATTAATTAATATTTATGAAATGGTGAAATCATTTTCCAAAAAGCTTCAACTTTTCATGGCATTCGTCGTCATAAGATTTCATCTATTACGGGTCACGACCTGACTTACACAAACATTGCTGTAAATGCAATTTCTTTATGGTTATATACTATGAAAATTTTAAATTAGAGAGCTGTTTGGTTAGCTTAAACTTCCATCGAAGCGAGTAGGACCAAAGGAGCTTTGAATATTCTTAAACTGGATGCTTATAGCTGCCCTGCTCATTTAAATCAGCTCGCTCTGTGTGTTGATCTTAAAGGGTTTTGACCATATATGTGATAATTATCCGCGCATTCAGGTTCCAACGCCTAAAGTAAAAAAAAGACACAGTTAGGCGTGATATATGGTTTTACTCTTGATCTTTTTGGTGGGAATGTTTCCCAGTTAAAATTTGCCTCCTGGAGCTTCTGTGCTCCTGGTATAAAATGTATTTTTATGAGAAAGTTTGTTAAAATTTACTTCCTCGAGCTTCTGCACTCCTGGTTTAACATGTATTTTTGTTAAGAGATATTTTTCCTTTTATTGATACAAGTAATATGGAGATACAGATAGGCGATATATATAATTTTGCTCCTGATCTTTTGAACGGAAATCTTTTCTAATTGAGGTTTATCTCCTGGAGCTTCTGCGCTCCTCCAAATTTATTATTTTATTTATACCAGTAAAAGTTCAGATACAGACGATGTATATAATTTTGCCCCTGATCTCATTGCAGGAAATTTTTCCAAATTAAGATATTTTTTCTCGAGCTTCTGCGTTCCTGGTTTAATATGTATTTTCGTTAAGACAAATTTTGCCTTTTATTGATACAAGTAAAATTCAGACATAGAGTTAGTTTTACTCCTGATCTTGTTAACGGAAGTTTTGCCAAATTAAGATTTACCTCCTCGAGCTTTTGCGCTCATGGTTTAACATGTATAAATTTTGTCTTTTTTTATACAAATAACATGCAGGCACAGATAGGCAATGTATATTGTAACAAGCAAATTTTGGAGAGGCGACGTGCGACGTTCAAATAGGCGAGGACGTGACAACCCTGGAAAACGAATGGCGCAGCAGTAGAATCGAATCGGTGTTATATAATACGGAGTATATAGATAGGTTAGAAATAAGTTGAACGATAGCAGAGTCGACTCATGGCGTTATGTAATTATGATAACTGTACTGGCGAAGGTGTATTGGCGAGATAAAACGTGTTACTAAAAAGTAGTGTTTACAGATCAGAAGTCGGGATAACCTACGTATTGTGTTATTTGTTGTGGAGAACGGTGAAATACGCGATTTCGGGGAGTTAAATCGCAGTGGCAACTTCTTCTTTTTTTGTGTGGCGATATCACAAAAACTCATAACAAAAGGCGGGCGTTTGTTGCTATCCTTGACATTGGATTGACATTTGGCGATTTTTCAGATATTTACGATGATAATAAACAAGTGTGTGCTAATTAATCAGTGATTATTGTAAAAATTGTGGCGTATTTTAACTGTGTTTATTGGCATTGGTGTTTAAAAGGCGTTTTTCAAGTGATTTCCTATGGAGGAAGGCAGAAGTGACGAGTTAGAGCTCGATTACGAGTTGGAATTGAGCGACGGTGACCACGGCGGAGGCCATTCGGCGATGGAAGACGAAACAGTCTCCATGGTACATAAGCTGTTGAAAGGCGGTTTGGCAACTAGTATCCAGTAGATTGTGGCGGCCGAAATGGCAAGGGCGGCGAAGCAAAAGGCGGCCGAAATGGTAAAGGCGACGAAACAAAGGGCGGCCGTTGGTACTGGCGGTACCAAGGGCAACAAGTAGGGCGAAAAATCAGGTGAGCGCGTTCCTCAGGCGGTAGTAGAGCATGCTTGTAGCGATAGGGCGGACTCCGCTTGCAGTTTAGGCTGTATGGGGTCAAGGGCAAGGGCAGGCGGCGACCTTAATGACCCTTTCGATCCTGACAGCCAGGACTGTAACGTAGTCAGGTGGTTGAGCAAAATTGATCAGTTGGGCGACATTCATGAATGGTCGAACTATCAGAGAGCGTATTTTATGCAGGCGAAATTGCAAGGTGCAGCAAGGGGCTGATTTAATCGGCTCGATGAATATGACCTCTCATGGGAAGACTGGAAGGCGGCTCTTAGGAAGGCGTTTCCTAGAGTGCATGACTTTGCTCAGCTGCTCAAGGAGATGATAGGGAGGGTTAAATTGGACAGCGAAACCATGACCCATTGATCGAAAGGTGTGGGCTTTCAGGCACAAAGGCGCTTTCGTATCTGATTGACGGTCTACCTCTCGATCTACAGGTGAATGCGAGGGCATTTGGTTGCTCTTCCCCTGGCGTTGTATACTGGCTTTCTTTCCTCTTTTGACAGATATTGGCGTCCATCAACCGATATTGTGGAAATGGAGGGGCAAGGAAGTCCAGGGTCATGCGCAGGCGACGAATACTTTGCGGTCTTCTGAGGCGATTCTCAAATTGAGAAAGGCGTTTGGCGAATTTTGGGTACCCAAGGCGTACTATTTCCAACTGCTGGCGTTTACGAGCAAGGCATTTGCTGACTTTTTGGCTAGGCGAGGTGTAAAACAACAAGGGCAAATGGTCAGGTTGAAAGGTGCATGCGAGTCTGACTGGCGAGATGCAAAGTGCGAATGGTCAGGTTGAAAGTTGCATGCAAGTGAGTTTGACTGGCGAGGTGCAAATGGCGAATGCTCTGTTGGCGAAAGGCGAGAGCTATGGCGATTTAAAGGCGAGTGAAAATCTGACAAAGGCGTAATATAAAGGTGATATTCGATAAAAGGCGTAAGGTTGCAACCACAGGCGAAACCTTTAGGGTAGGCGATTTGGTGTTATGGCGAATGCACAGATCGATAAGATCTGGTTGATTTACTGGCGAGTTAAATTAATGAGGGCATTAATTGTTGCTGGATGGCCGAATGTAACAAGCAAATTTTGGGGAGGCGACGTGCGACATTCAAATAGGCGAGGACGTGACAACCCTGGAAAACGAATGGCGCAGCAGTAGAATCGAATCGGTGTTATATAATACGGAGCATATAGATAGATTAGAAATAAGGCGTAGATATAGTTATTGTACGATAGCAGAGTCGACTCATGGCGTTATGTAATTATGATAACTGTACTGGTGAAGGTGTATTGGCGAAATAAAACGTGTTTCTGAAAAGTGTTGTTTACAATATAATTTTGCCCCGATTTTTACACGGAAATTTTTCGAAGTTCGAGTTTCTGCGTTCCTGGTTGAATGTCAAGATAGTGAAGTCTATTAGGGATATTATATACATACCACTTGCAAAGTTGATAAATCACTGCTTTAGGGAGAACGTGTTTCTCACTAAAATAAAACATGCTGTTGCTACCACAGTTTTCAAGATGGGAGACAGGAATACTCCCTCTAACTACAGACCCATCTCGCTGCTTCCCATCTCCTCCAAAATAATGGAGAAGTGTATGTCGGTGAGGGTGGCAAGCTATTTTGAAAGAAATAACCTTTTCTCTGAATGCCAATTTGGCTTTAGACAGGGGCGTGATACTGTGTTGGGCATGAATATGGAATATAGCGCCACAGTTTTTTGTGACCTCAGCAAGGCCTTTGATTGTGCCACACATGGCCTGCTTCTCCGTAAACTAGAACTGTACAATTTCCATCATAACAGTGTAAGACTTCTGCAATCTTACCTCGAAGGAAAATCCCAAGTTGTTAAGATGAGAAGCGTGACGTCTGGGGAGAGAGGGATTAGCGTTGGTGTTCCGCAGGGCTGAATACTGGGGTCCCTGCTTTTTCTCATTTTTATAAACGATCTATCATCAACGGATCCATCAACATTTTTCAGTTTTCACTCTTTTCGCGGATGACACGTCCTTTTCCAAAACAGGAAAAACTCTTAAAGAATCTACCGAGAGGCTGGCTGTGGCACAATCTAGGGTCGAGGAGTGGTTCAAGGCAAATAAATTGCTGCTTAACGCTGAGAAAACCCATACAATGGTTTTCTCCTAGCGGGATCTCTCGGATGTACTGCAGAGTGTGGAGCATGTACGCTTTCTTGGGGTCGAAATTGATAACGGTCTGAGATTTGATCATCATAATAGATTTGCTAAGTGGGCAACTGGCAAAGGGTGCCTTTGCTCTGCGAGTTTTGAGTGGCTGTGTGTCTGCTAGTGTGCTTAAGACTGCATATTACACCTTAATACACTCTGTGTTATCGTATGCAGTTGTTGTGTGGGGACATTCTGGTCAGACTGACAGGGTGTTTGACCTTCAGCGAAGAGCCATAAGAACACTGGCGGGCTTTTTCTACCGAGATGACTGCAGGGGTGCCTTCCAGTCTCTTAAGATCTTGACATTTCCATCTATATATATATCCTTGACACCTTATTATATGTAAGAAAGAACCAGGATAAATATAAATTGCATAGTGAGTTGGCTGTAGTCTACCGAAGACTTAAAAGGTGTCACAGTTGTACAGAGTCCCTGGGCGTTAAGCTGTATAATAAGCTGCCTATTGACATTCAATCGTTACCGGTGAGCCAATATAAGAGTAAACTTAAAGAGTTCCTTGTAGAGCGGGCTTTTTATTCTATAGGGGAATTTTTAGAATGTAATGTAATTATTGTTACTTAGGTATTTTGTAATTCAATATGACTTTTTATGTGTTTAATTTTAACCTCTATTTTAAAATGACTTTTAATGTATCTGTATTACTGTGTAAATTTTTCTAAATAATTATTTAATATCAATGTATCAGTAGTGTATTTGTATATTTGTTGACGTATGTAATACTTTATTATTGGCATGAAATATACTATCTATCCATCTACCTGTCTATCTATCTATCTGTCTATATATCTATCTACCTGTCTATCTAACTTAATTTGTGTCCAAGACGTGACGTAGGCTGTACTCCTTCGAGGTACTTAAGCCTTTTGCAGAGTTGCGTTGGACATTGGCAGACTAGGTGTTCTGCGGTTTCAGTTGCATTATTGCAAAAACTTCATTGGTCGTCTTCTGCTTTGCCTATTGCCTTTAGATAGTATTTTACCGGGCAGTGGCCAGTGAGCAGTCCGGGGATAGTTCTAATATCTGCTCTGTTCAAGTCTAAAAGCTGTGCTGCTCTTTTCGCAGCGATGGTGATAAACTTTTTCGCCTGCCTTTGTCCTGAAGTGTTTCTCCAGTAGGGCGCTAGTTGGTCTTTTCCCCATTTGTTTAGTTCTTCGGTGATGTGGCTCTTCATAAGGCCACAGTAAGGCTCTGGATCATAATATGGTGTTCCAGCTCCTTTTTCGTTGCCCTCTATGCCTCTATGGCCAAGAACGCACCGTAAAGTTACCTGGTTGCGTATTGCTAATTGTTTTAGGGTTTGCTTACATTTCCGGACTAGCTTTGACACGCACTTAAAAACTTTTAGAGCTTTTAGAGCCGCCTGGCTGTCTGAGAATATGTAGATGTGCTTTCTGTGAAGTCCTTGTGTGAGTCACTCTTCTGCACATATATTTATGGCAAGCTTGGAAGATGGTCATATATTTACCTAGCGGTTTAAAAAGCTTACAGTTTGGACCTGAAATGCCTAATCCTGCTCCTTTCGCTAGTTTTGAACCATCTGTGTACCACAGCGATGCCTTGTCGGCATGAGGTAGTTTGTTACTTTCCCTTGATTGGCGGCCATCAATAACCATTGCGAATGGGACATCTAGGTCCAACATGACCGTCATTTCGTCACTTAGTTTGGTGGCATTTAACAGTTTTATTTTTTCAAAGATGAGCAGGTGCGTTCAAATCTCCAGTATTGAATTTGCCTATTTGAAATGGCCTTCCTCTTCACATTGAGATGAAGAGGAGGTATTACCTCTAAGGCTGCGGTAGGGCACGTTGGCATTGCCCCTGTTATTCCCAGGCATATGCCTTTGCACTTTATTAAGTTTGGTCCGAGCGGTGACCTGCTGAGTTTTTGGCCACCATACCAGCGAGACATAGGTGATCGTGGGCTTTATTATTGTTTGATAGGTCCAATATACCATTTTTGGTTTTAGGCCCCATATCCCGCCAACTAGTTTGCGGCATGTCTAGATTGCTGCTGTGGCTTTAGAGATGGTGTTCTCTAAATGCTTGTTCCAGGTAAGTTTATGATCCAGTGTGACCGCGAAATATTGTGCCTCGATGGAAAATGTTAACTGTGTTCCATGTAGAATGGGAGCTCTCATTTCTAGCTTCCTTCTCTTTGTAAACGAGACAAGAATGGTTTTCCTAGGATTTAGAGAGAGTCCCTCCCATTCACTCCAATTCTTGATGATGTTTAGGGTATTTTGCATGAAGTTTGACATTACGCCTTCATGTTCGCCCTTTATTTTTGCTATACTAGGTAGTCTGCGTAGCCTAAACTATAAATCCAGCTCTACTCAGAGTGGTAAGGATTTTTTCCACTACTAGTGTCCACAGTAGGGGAGAAAGGGTGCCTCCTTGAGGGCACTCTTTCAGTGTGCTGACAGTTGTTGACGCTCCGTTTATTTCTGCTGTTACGAAGCGGTGCTTTATCATTGTTTCTGTTCATCTTATGATTGGGAGCTCAACTTCCCACTCTTGAAGTGCCCTTCTGATGAAATGATGTAAAGTATTATCAAATGCTCGCTCTATGTCAGTGAACGCAGCAAGAGCAATTTCTTTGCATTCGATTGTTTTTTCTATGTCTTTAACTAGACAGTGCAGCGCATTTAATGTGGATTTGCCTGCTTGGTAGGCGAACTGCCTAGGATGGAGCGGTGTTCTCGTTAGAATTTTGCTTCTTATGTATTGATTGATTGCTATCTACATTGTTTTGAGGAGAAAGAAGGTTAGGCTGATGTGAGGGTACGATTTTGCTTCATGCTCCGGGCATCGGCGTTGGACGGTCTTAAGTATAAATATCAAATTTGCCTCCCTTCATGCTATTGATATATGTCCTAGCTTTAAAGATTTTCTGTAGGTGTACCTTCAGGATCTCATAATCTCTCTCTGAAGCAGGGCAGGGAAGATCACGTCTTTGCCGGGGGATTTGTAGGGCTTAAAGCTATTGATTGCCCATTTTGTTTTATTGTTAGTGAAGATTATTCCTGTCAGTCTTTTGTACTTACCGTTCGGGATTTGGAGGCCTTCGTTGTGATGATTAGGCTGGTTCTGGCTATCTTCTACGATTTGTGATCCAGTGTGTAATAGTACCTCTGAAATTTCCAACTGATCATTGCAGTATTCTCCGTTTGACTTTTTTAATAGGCCAATACCGGTTGAATGATTTTTTGAAATGATTTTTTGTAGACTCTGTGCTGAGGCTATAGATATCATTTTGCTCTTGAATGTTTTAAGGAAATTCTTCCAACAAATTAAGATATTCCGCCTCGAGCTTCTGCGCTTCTGGTTTAACGTGTATTTTCCTTAAGAGGAATTTAATTCTATCTCCTTCTGATGCAAGGTAAAATTCAGACACAGATAGACGATGTATATAATTTTGCTCTTGATCTTTTTGACGGAAATTTTTTCTAATTAAGATTTACCTCCTCGAGCTTCTGCGCCCCTGATTTTATATGTATTTTCGATAAGAGAAATTTTATCTCTTCTACAGAAATTGAAAATAAACAATAATCAACAACCAAAAAGCATAATAATTTAGCTAACAAGATGTTTTTCCTTTTAATCTGTTTTATGGTTTCTTTCAAAATATATAATTTTTTTGTCATATGTATAATTTTTTTTTATAATCAGGACCGGGAGACCCCTATCATCTTTGCGATTGTGTTTTCGTCACAATATTTGATAATTCCTGAAATTAGTGTATATTTTTAACCTAGGGAATTGATCGTCTTGTCTGTTATTTGGATATATATTTATTTTGTTTAAAAATGATTAATTATATTATTTTATTACTCCGCTCTCAATTAGGACACAAAATATATAAATGAAACAATAACATGATCTAAGTAAATCAGCGTCCAGTTCACTTTTTTCGAATTAATGCAGCGAAAGTAAAACTACCAGCGCGATAAAAAAAATCATTTGTTAGTAGAAATTAGTATCAATTAGCGCCACATATAGTTTTTAGTAGTTTTTGCAACAACGACCGGAGATATTGTTACTTTCATTTATGGCTCTTACTATTTTCACGTTTCAGGTGGCAGGCTTCAAATATTTTCTTTGTCTATCGGACTATAGTTAACAATTAGCACATGTAAACGCACGGGTATGTAGAAGACATTTTATATACATTGTACTATCAATGTTACTCAATGACGTAACGTGGGAAGGTGGGAAAGTTTTGTGTCTGTGTGGGTGGTGGCACCTGTTTTAAAAATCAATGTTGCCACATCGGCTACACGTTTTTAGATAGTTAACTGAGGTAATGAATACGTAATAAACACACTTGGGCAGGAAATGTTTCAATGTTTCATTACAGCTATTACTTTTCAACCAACCCTATATTTTTCCATATTTAAGATCTAAGAGAGCTTTTAGAGAACTATTTTGGTATAGGAGGAGCAGCGGAGAATTTCTGTCGATTTTATGGGAGACTTCAACGTAAAATTGTACTTTAAACCTCGAATTGTGGCAAGTAATTTCGAAGTATAAAAGACAAAAAAATGGTTGAACTTTATAATATTAATACCGCTTTGTTAAGTTTTTTTATACTAATCTCAGATGATAGTCCATTCAGTTGAAATGATAGTTTCAATTAGTTCTGTAAGTACCAATTTCAATTGAGAATTTTGGGTCACGTACCTAAAAATTTCCACACAGATTAAGTAATTAAAATCTGCAATGTCACATGTGCGTGATTCCTCTTTTATAATGAACAATAACTTGCGAAAAAAGGTGTTTCAAATTGATTACTTCATGGCAATAAAATTGAGATAATTTCCTGTTATTTAGCCGTAAACGCTAAACGGTTAATAATTCAATAACGTTCAAAGATTTGTCTGTAATTAGGACTTTAAGCCGAGACGTGATAGGAGGAATTCACCATTTTCAAACACGCGAAAATATGAGGCGCTAACAAGTAGGATTATTTATAATGTGGACAGAAGAATGACAAAAATATATGAAGTAGAGACGGCAGGTGATAAATTAATGTTGATAAAGATAAGAACCCACGTATTTACGTTAATAATCATCGACCATGTTCGTTTGGCCGTCGACTTGTTGCAGGTTTTTCTTGTGTATTCGCCTGTTGATATCTCCAAGATATTAATGCAATAACCAGTCTTATTTAAATTTTTCTGCATCGTATCGTTAATAATTTTTATCATACGGGGATCGTTAAGAATAACGGTTTTTCGTAAAGTAGCATTGGGATCAACCCTTCATAATAATCGTATTAGTAATTTATTTGTGTAACTTAAAAAGTTATGTTGATATAATATTCCCTTGAATATTCCCTAAAATAAGAGGTGGCTAAAAATACGTCAAGTACTTACAAACTACTACTTACTAAGCCAAACTAACCCCATATTGCAAATATTTCTTTAAAATAAATCACGAAATGTGGTTTATCATTATCATCATTGTATATTTAACTTTTTCGATTAGTTAGCAGATCTCCGAACGTGCGGAATTAATGAAAACTTGATCAAAATCAAATTATGCAATAGTTTAAAAAGTATATTTTATTATGGGGTTGTTAGATCCCCTATCGGGCGCCTCCCCAGGTGGCGAATAGGGAAATGCCTCCCAGATATGGGTGGTACCGGGGAAATGAAATATCCGGAGCGGACCAAAACTAACAACTGGACAACGGCAGCTGGTTGTTCAAAACTGGACACAGGCAAGACATAAATGGCTGTGTACAGATCAGGAAGATTTAACCGGTTGTGACACAGCGATGAGGAAAGCAACGGGACCTCGCACAATTCCCAAGAATAATTTATCATGGCAAACACAACTGAATCAAGGGCCCTTAGTCCCCGGCAGCCCTTAAATGGGCAAAGGGTGCAAAGAATCCCCGGGTGATTTAAAATGGCAACTTGGAATGTTAGAAGTACCTATATATGAAATTGGTAAAATACAAAACGTCGTCCAGGAAATGAAAAGGTTAAACATTCATATAATGGAATTGAGCGAAATGCGGAGGCCAATTCTGTGAAGAACACAATCTAGTTATTAGCAATACTCTATTCAAACCCCCCCTCGTCCCTCGTCGACTATATACATGGATGTCACCAGCTGACACATCAGGCAACATATTTAGAAACCAAATAGACAGCTTAGAGAAGTGGAACAAACTTTAGGAAGCTATTCAAACATCATGCTCAGAACTTCTAAATAGAGGAAAAATAAAGAGAAAAGAATGGATGACCGACGAAATTCTAGAAGTCATGGAGAAAAGGAGAACTTATAAAGACAAATATCAACAGAAATACCTTGAGGCGTATAAACTCATCAAGAAGAAGATAAGGGAGGCCAAAGAAACATACCTGTCAGAAAAGTGCAATGAAATTGAAGAATACGAGAAGAAGAACGATTATCACATAAGATCAAAGACCTTACATCGAAGAAAAATTTAATCGCCAAACAACCTGCCTTCTGAATAAGAATGGAATATTAAAAACAAAAGTAGAAGACCTACTCGCTATCTAGAAACAATATATCAAAGATCTGTTTAATGATGTGCGACCCGAGAACCACAACCCAGATCAGGTCACAGCTGGTCTACCAATCATGAAGAGCGAAATTGAGAGAGCCATTATGTCCATAAAAAATAATAAAACCACAGGTCCAGATAGTATTCACGTTGAGATCCTTAAAATTATGTGCGAGACGAATTCGAGCTTCCTCGATATGTTAGCAAAGCTATTCAACGAAATCTAAGACACTGTCGTAATACCTGAAGATTGGATGCACTCGACATTTATCGCCATACCAAAGAAATCAAATGCAAAAACCGGCGACCAACATCGACTAATAAGCTTAATTAATCGCTTAACTAAGATCTTTGCAAAAGTGATACAGAACAGAATCTACGCAAAATGCGACTCTGAGGTTGATGATTCGCAATTCGGTTTTCGTAATGCACTTGGCACGAGAGACGCCATATTCGCCTTGCAACTTTTAATCCAACGCTGCAGAAACACAAATAAAAAAGTCTACATCTGCTTCATTGACTTTGCAAAGGCCTTCAATAGTGTCAACCACGAACTTCTCATATCCATACTAGAAAAGGTAGGTCTAGACAGTAAAGATATAGGAATGATAACCAACCTCTACTGGGGACAACCTGCGTATGTGGAAGTAGGTAACTCCTCTGCTGAAAAGATCGAAATAAAGAGAGGTGTATGCCAGGGATGTATACTATCTCCTCTCCTGTTCAACAGATATACAGAGGAAATCTTCAGGGAAGCATTACACGACGCTAATGTAACATCTACTAAGAAAGATCCAAGCCATCAGCGAACAGTACGGTTTGAAGCTCAATGTTTCAAAAACCAAATTGGTGGTTATCAGTAAACGACAAGAACAAGCAGAACAGCTGATACTTAACACCGAACCAGTAGAGCAGGTCTAGAAATATTGATATCTTGGAACATCAGTAAACTCTGAATGCGACCATCTTTGAAGACAAAAGCATGGGGTACAAGCATGGACAATGAAAGAACGAATGATGAAGAAACTGGAGGCCTTCGAAATGTTGGTATACCGTCGCATTTTACGAATATCGTGGACCGATCACATCACCAACGAGAAGGTTCTCCGCAGAGTCGGTAAACATAGAGAAATCTCATTCACTGTTAAAAAACGCAAAATGAAATACCTTGGGCATATAATGCGTCATGAGAAATATCGTATCCTGCAACTCATCTTACAGGACCAAACAGACAGCAAAATAGGACCGGGTAGACGAAGACATTCATGGTTGCATAATCTGCGTAAATGGTACGGACTCACTTCAGTAGAACTTTTTCGGAGTGCAGCGAACAAAGTTAAAATAGCCATGTTAATCGTCAACGTCCGCAACGAATAGGGCACCACAAGAAGAAGATTTTATTGAGACGCGTGCTCTAATTTTTTCTGAATAAAAAATGTAATATTTCAATGCTTTAATTTTGCTTCTGGACGCGAAGGTAAAGAAAACCCCATATCGACATATCGATTTTTTTAGTTTTTGGGACAAATGCATATTACTAGTTGATAATAAAAGTGGAAATTATCAACTTTCACGTCCTGGCAGCCCCGTTAAGGAATTATTCAAATTAGCTCTGAGTAACTCCATCCGGAAGCTTGTCACCAGATTTAAACTTGTGTTTTTTAGGAACCGTAATAAGTTTTCTTCTCCTGCAGGATAAATAGGAATATGTTTGCCGTTGGTTTCCAAAAAAATGATGACGTCCGTAGCCGCGATTTTTCTGACACAGATTTTTTGGAATTTTTCTTAATCTTTATTTTACATTTGGAAGGATTCAAGCCTTCCAGATCAAGCTGGAGTCCCTCACAGTCACCTGGCTCCAGTACCTGACAGGATAATTTTAGGTCTCTTTCCCATCAGAAAACAATTGAAATTCACTGTGCTCCATGCTACCAAAGATGTCATTTATAAACGCATTAAACAACAAGGGACCCAAACCCAAATGGGAACCTTGTGGCACTCCAGAAGGAATTTCAATTTTAATTTCATAACAATCTGCCTTCGCTGGGACAAATAGCTCACAAGCCATCAGAGACGTGGGCCGTCAAGAGCCAACAGTCTGAGCTTGTGTATTAGTACAGCATGAGGGACAAGCTGAAGTTGCTTTAGGAACTGAGGATGTGAGGTAAAAAAATCCATATTATGGTGACTGCTAGCCAGTCTGGATGCTCTGGAGATAAAAGAGTTGTACCCGTAGTTAGTTCTGTGATTAGGAACAGAAAAACTAAAGGTTGAGCGTCAAATGCCTTGGAAAAGTCAGTGTAGACAGTATCAACCTGACACCCATTTTCCAAAGCATTCGACAGACCGTCAACGTGAGCAAGAAGATTTAATTCATTAGATCTTCGAGGACGGAAGCCAAATTGTTGATTTATGAGAAGTGGATCGAGTATGGGAGGCTCTCAAACAACTTTGGGATGACACTCAGAATGCTTATTGGACTATAGTTGTTGGTGACTGATGACCGAACGCCTGATTTGAATATGGAAGATACAAAACTCACCTTCCAGAAACCCGGAAAATTCCCACTAGAGAGACACAATTTGAAGATATGGAACAGTGGCCTAGATAAATTATATTAAATTTTTAAATATTATTTTATTCTTGTCTTGTACAAGAATATCATAGTTTCTTTATTTCTCCTAAAAATCCATGCACTAGCAAAAGTTCCTTGTTTATAATCATGTTATTTTACATATAGATCAGATATTTATCTAGAATTATTATTGGTTGCTAAATGAATTAAGTAAAGTATTTTCTAGGAGTGTGCTGAGGATTATTACATTTAATTATATTTCTTAAAAATCCAGCGTTAGTTGAACACTTTAAACTATCATGGTTCGAATAAATGCTATTTTTGCCTTTTTCTTTAAAATATTTTTAGACCATTGTCTTCGTCTTAAAAAATCATAAAGTAGAGGTCATTGTTGTAGCGATTTTTACTTAGGCAATAACTATTTTACATCTCACCTAGAATAATATCTATAAGCTTAATCCAAAAAGTATTTAATTTTTCCAGTTGATACAATAAAACGATCTACTCCTCGAAGATATCTAATATTTCAGGATGACATATAACCTATTAATGGCGCTTTTGCATTTTTTAAAATAATCTATTTTTAGACCATTTTGTTAAGCTTGAAAATCAATGCTTATGCTTTTAAAATATTGCTAATGTATTTGTACACAATTCTTGGAAGCTATCTAAATACCTGAGCACCCACCCTAGGACCATTGCTAGGTCCTCTGCTATGGCTTGAATTAATATCTTCCTGCTGCAGGCTTCAAATAGAACATTTAAACAAATATTCACAAGTACTACATCTATATTTTCCAACCAGAAAACGATTAGTTTTTGCAATAAATATTTTTTTAATGATGAGTTTTTAACTTAAATTTAAGTCCATATATAATACGTGAAACATATTAGATCAGCTTGAATATTTCAAGATTTATAGAGTCATTCTTTCTCTCTTGAACAGTGAAAACAGCAGTTTTCTATCGCATTTGGTTAATTCTGAAATCTCGATTTTTCGATTATCTAGAGTTTTTTTTTAGAAGGAAGGTAAAAAAAATCGACAAACCGATTTTCTCAAATTTTGGGGAAAATTTAATTTTCTGCTACTATGCCTATACTTTGGAACCTGCTAAATATTTTTAGCTCGACTTTGTGCCGCTATAAAAGACATGGAACATGTTCGAGCAGTTTAAATACATCAAAGCTTATAGAGTCATTCCTTCTCTCTTTGATAGTGAAAATAGCAGTTTTCTTTCGCATTTGGTTAATTTTTAAATCTCGATTTTCCGAGAGCCTGCAGTTTTGAACGTTTCTTTCCCGAAATTTTTCTGTATAACTGGAAATCTGGACCGGCAAGAGAAAAACTAATAATAACTTCATCTATACTATCGACTTAGTAAGCACACACACATTTCTACACCACAAAAATTTTGAACTTTATGAAAGAAGTAAAAAATCCCATATCTACATATCGTTTTTCGGTTTTTTGGCAAGAAAATTCAATTTTCTGTTGCTATCTATATTTTCAAACCTTCCAAATCTGAAAATGATCACCGTTTTCTCCTCAGGAAATGATTACTTATCGAAATATGATTTTTTTTTAATAGGAGATCTAATACACATATCAAAAAACTGCATCGATCGGATTGGAAATGCCAAATTGATGATTTTTTTGATTTTGAATTTGACCAACTTACCTGAAGCATGCCAGTCAATGCACAGCTATTTTTAAGAAATCAATCTCATAGTCGGAAATCTCGAGGTCTCTGCTATAAAAAAGTTCTGTAATAATTTTCCGTACGAGGGAGGTCTGGAAATACGATAAAATCAAGGTTGAATTGGAACATGCAGAAAATTGCCAAAAACTTCCAAAGTTTTCAATATTTCGACAATTTTTCAGGCCTTGGCTATTTTTGAAAGCCTTAAACACTCAATGTATATAAGTAAAAAAAAATCCTTTTGAATTTTGAATTTAATTCACGATTGAATTTTACGAGCCTTAATAGATAGGTTGGATTTAATGGGCAATTTGAACGAATAAGTCCTCCAATATTTTACGTTGAATTTAACTTACGCCATTTGATGGCTTCAAATCTCATTCAAAACGGTTTGAAGATGGAAAAATGGGTCATTATCGGAAAACGGTTAAATTTTTTGGTGAATAGAGGCAGTTTGTGGTGGATTTTGTGGCAGATTTCGGGGTAAAATTTTACTTTTAGGATACATACGTATAAGTAAGTAGATTGATTTATTTGCCTAAAATTTCATTTCAAACGATTTGAAGGTGGGAAAATGCCCCAGGAGTGGAGAATTTGGACATTTTTGTAAGCGATAAGTAGCATTTTCTGCCAATTTTATGGGATATTTCGAGGTAAAATTTTACTTTAAACATTAGAGTGTAGCAAGTAATTTCAAAATATAGAACATACCGTTTTTTTTTTTATTTTTTCGTAGTGATACTAGGTATGCTTTTAAAAAAAATAAGGAAGAGCGATACATTATCTTCTAAGCTATTGCAACAGTCAATTATGCTGTATTTTGATACTCAAATCTGACGATCAAAATACCTATTTTCAACTTTCTTCAACTCTATGGTCAAATTTTTTAAATTATTTTTTATGAAAATTATTTTATGAAGAACTGCTTATGACCGTGTGATATTTCAAAATTAGGCGTATACAAAAGACACCTCCCAAAACACAAAGTAATTAATGAATACAATTTCTAAATAGTAAAATTGAAGGGCAATGAAGATAGTAGCAAAGCAAAAAAACGTACGAAAAGCAATTTAATTAAAAATTAAATCTCACATGACAAAACATTATATATTCTTACTATAGTTTTATTTCTTTTCACCAAGTATCTCGCTAAATTTCGCAAAGTTAAATATTTTTTTAGAATTGACTGGAAGACATTAGGCTTACTATTCTAAAAGCGCCAACTTTTATTATTTTTATTTTTTTTTAATGAGAGATCATTAATACAATTAATTTTTCTTTTCATAATTTGCCTTACTTTTTGTAATTTACTCTATGAATTGTAAACTTATGTCCTTATATAATAAGAATAGCAGATTACAGAAATTCAAAGTTCCATTTTCTACGAAGCGTTCACATCTCGCAGATGTCAACAGGCGATTAAACCAGAAACTTCTTAGGCTTTCTAAGGAAAGTCCCATACTATACGGCTTAATTAGGGAGGTGAATGGAGATATGCATATAAATATCTTTTGTAATTTTGGCAAGAATCGCTCTGCATGTTGCCAATGTGTGTGGAACCCCACAAAACTTAAGGAAACATACCGATTGTGAGGCATTTTGTGGAGAATGATCGGGTTGGAGCATGTATGAAATTAGGTTTATAATTTTGTACCATTGCACTCCAAGCTACCAACTTTTTGAACTATTTCTTGAACATTTAGGCATCACTTATCGCAGTACGTCTTGGGCAACAAGCAAGGTTTGTACTATGGCAGTGGTATTACAGAGGGTATTACCTAATGGACTTCGCGGCAATATAATATGAGCAATAGTATTTTCCGGAACAAGGAAGAATATACCTTCACTCGGATCCATACTTGGGGTACAAGAATAAGGCGCCTGAAAGAAAACGCTATTCATCAAGTCCAATTGTACGTTCCATATTAGGCTGGCCACAATATGCATTGAAAACTGTTGTACTTAAAAGCAGAGCCAAGCGTTGCCAAAGCATAAACATCAAAAAATAAGGTTGGGTATTCGCGCCCACTTCGGCAACAACAAACGCCATTGAGATCTGATATGAAATGTCATGGTGACCTTTGACAATACAATTGCGGGACTGACTTTCATCTTAAGATTGATATTTTATTAATATGTGTGACGTAACGCGAATAACACAGTGTTTCAAAACCGACATCAAGGATGTGATTTAAGGTATTTGTCTGCGAATAAAAATAAGCTGACATATGGCACGAGCCACAATGGAAAGTTGATGCAATTATTTATTGTGGCTTTAATAAAGTAGACAAATTGGAGCTGGAATTTAATACGTAAGTGTCGTAAACCCACATACACATGTGGCATGACCTCGGGGGAAAATTCCAGCTTACTGCACGCTACTTGAACTAGATGTGACAAGAAAATAGTCAGATTTTTTGTAACCAATAGTACCTGAAACTAGTACTTAATGTTAAGTTAATGCCAGACACAAAATAGCATAAGATTCATTAGGCATCAGAATCCGGTACATTTTCGTTCTTTCTTCGAGCACTATTTTTTTTTTAACTTTTTTTATATATTTTTGTCACTGATTATGGCTGTTCATGCTCAGGATAGATCCAACTTTCCTTCATATATAAACAATTTTAACAAAACGCGATTATAGACTTAGAGAAACTTGAAAATAGAAAATAAATTCTTATTTTTTTTTAAATTGGGCCATCCCGTAGATATCTCTTTTAACTATTTTTAAAGTTGTTAATATATCTAAAACTAAATTGCAGGCTTGTTTTGTTCAATTTTTTATTTGCCATTAGAAAGAAACATATCTCTTTTACTTTTAAATAAAATTCTGTCACATATCTCGTTCTGAGATTTTACAGTTTGATCCAATGGGCAAAAATGCAATATATAATGTGCCATGGAAATAAAATATTATTAATTGTTGACAAATTAACCCAAAAAATAATTCGGTGGGTCAGCGTAACAGAATGCTTATTGGGCTGAATTATTGTGTGCAATAATTATTTCTGATATTAATATTATTCTATTTCCATGGCACATTATCACGTAATAAGTATTTTGCTCGTTTACGAATTAGTTGGGAACCACTGGGTCCAAATATAACGCCTATTATGGGTGAGTTTGAATTTTTTTTATACAACTTGGAGAAATTACTGACTATTTTTAAATCATATGAAGGTTATAGGGTTTTAATATGTGGAGATTTTAACATTAACTTTTTAATTGATAGTAATGAAACAAATACCACTCTTGGCTTATTCACCTCCTTCGGATTTAAGCAAACAATTTTTGAACCAACAAGGGTTTATAGGGGCAGTTCGACATGTGTTGATAACGTTTTTGTGAATTTTGGGCAGTTTAGTAATAATAAGGTAATTTTGTCAGCTTTATCTGATCATCATGCACAAAGAATCACTATAGATACGTCTATAGAGTATGAAACAGGTGAGTGTGATTGGGCGGTTCATAGAATATTTTCACTAGCCCCTCTGGACCAACTGTATCAGACCATGAGAGAGTGTGACTGGAATAGTGTGATAGAAAGCAGTTAGGTGGATCAAGCATATATATCATTTTTGGAAGTTTTAAAAAAGTATTTAGATCTAATATTTCCCACAAAAAGAGTCCAAAATAAAAAAAGACAAAGCAAGACTTGGATGACAAGGGGCCTAAAAATCTCATGTAAAAACAAAAGAGTCCTGTATCTTAGGGCATGCAAAGGGGAGGTAAGTATGGAGTACTATAAGAGTTATTCAAATATCCTTAAAAAACCATTTTAAAAGCAAAACAATTGACTAACAAAGCTTACATTGAAAATTCAGAAAATAAAGTAAAATCAACTTGGTCCCTGATAAAAGACGTTACAAATCCTAAAACCAAGAATAAATCAGTTTTTTAATCATTTCAAACAAGCAAATCAAACAGAACTACTAAACAATTTCAGTATATTTTTCCTAAGTATACGCCCAGATGTTAGCAATGGTGCGATAAATTACAGTAAAATACAAAGGTGTCCTCATAGTCTTTTCCTGGAACCAACTACACATCAAGAAGTTTTTAATTGTATAAAAAATCTAAAAAACAAGAATTCCTCAGGTCTGGATGAAATACCTATTAAATTCATTAAAAAAATAGCAGATTTTAAATCTCTGTTTTCAAACAGGTAAATTTCCGAATACTTTAAAAGATGCATTGGTTAAGCCACTACATAAAAACGGTGACACGGATGATCTTAATAATTATAGACCTATTTCATTGTTATCTAATATTGATAAAATTTTTAAAAAGATAATTTCTGTAAGAATGATTAATTTCTTTGAATCACTTAATTTGTTCATGATGCTCAGAATGGTTTTAGAAAAAATAAATCGACCACAAGGGCAATTTATCAGACTTTAATTAATGTGATAGAATCTCTAAACGACAATAAACAAACATTGACTGTATGCCTTGATCTATCTAAAGCATTCGACAGTGTAGATCATGAGATACTCTGCAATAAGCTCGAGAGGTATGGTGTTAGAGGTGTGGCCTTGAAGCTTATTGAGTCATATCTGTCAAACCGAAAGCAAACAGTAGCAGAAATGGTGAACGAACAACTCTCTTACTTTCAGAATTTCAGACCATCAAAAAAGGGATGCCACAGGGCTCCATACCGGGACCACTACTGTACATTATATACACTAATGACATAACAATGGAACCTGTAGAAAACATGACGTTGTATACAGATGATACATCACTGGTCTTGACTGGTAACAATAAGAGAGAATGTGAAGAAAGGACGATCGAGTGCCTGGACATCTTGAGTGAATGGTTTACAGCAAATAATCTTCTGCTGAATGTCTCAAAAACACAGTTAATGCACTACAATTTGCATGCAGATAATGAGCGATTGTTTGAATCCAATAATGTACAGATAACGACTTCCAACTCGCTGCCTTTTTTGGGAGTTGTCTTGGATCGCTGTCTGGACTGGAGGTCCCGTGTAAATCAACTGGCCAAAAGTATAAGTAAATACTGCTTTGCATTGAGGATTCTCAGAGATGGTGTGGGGGGTGGATGGTGCTCTGGTAGCATACCATGCTTACATTCAATCGAGAGTTAGATACGGAATCATATTTTGGGGCAATTCTGTGGAGTCTGACAGGATTTTTATCTTGCAAAAAAAAATGCTTAAAAATAATTTTTGGTATGGGATTTGGGGATAGCTGCACAGCAGCATTTGCAGATAAGGGAATCATGACATTGTGGGGGTTATATATTTATAAGTGTGTGTTTTTTATCGTGAACAATAGATCGTTCTTTGAGACTCTTAGAGGGGAACATGCATATCATACCAGATATAAATATAATTTAAGAATAAAAAAAACAAGCTACAGCTACATTCAGAGGAATGTCTGTCATTCCATATTAAAAATTTGGAGTAAAATATCTCTCATTTTAAGAGAACAACCCACCATATTTTTTAAAAACAAACTGACCAAATTTTTAAATAAAAAGTCTTATTATAGTATAAGTCATTTTCTTGGGGACGAAGGGGTGAATGAGATGGTACTGGATTGAACTAAAACAATATTGTAATGTTTTTGAAACAATTGGTACTTTTTAATAGCTAGGATACCAGACAGGTCAAATGATTGTGAGTGTGAAATACTGTTGTATGAACTTCTATTGTGTCTATATAGTATTAGTTGTTTTTATTTAATTTTATTGTATCACTAATTTTAAGATTTTAAGATAAACAATTGACAAGATTCATACCTTATAAGGTCAAATTTTGTAAACAAAATCACTGGAATCTAATAAAGAATATCTATCTATCTATGTCTTTAAAATCTGAATGAAACTTGAAATTTAATTTTGGATGAGTTTATGTTGGGATTTGAGACCACACGACAGAAGTGAAAACTTCAAAATCAAGCGATATTAGAAACTAAACAAAATGAAAAAAGGGTCTTGGAGGCGCCTGGCATCGATCCCGGTACCTCTGAAATGCTAAGCGAGGGCTCTACCATCTGAGCGTCACAAAGAATGGGTCCAGAAATGTTTTATCAAAATTGATTAATTTTTCCGGCAGTTACCCAGTTACTAACCCAAACCAAATTTTTTAATAATCGTACATTTGACGTAATAACTCGGAAATCGGAAATTGGAACGCCAAAAACCATTAACCGTTATCGGCCCCCAATGTCCACTCGCAGCCGTTCCATGCTAAATATTTAAAAATTACCCGAATGAGCGATAAATAGTTGAACATAGACAGCTCTGAGCGTTACATGCATTTGCATAGGCAGCTTCAAGCGTTACATGCGTAGGCAGCTCAGTCTTATTCACTACCCAGGAAAAATGGATTGAACGCGCCAAAAGATGTTTTCACTTAATAAATTGATTGACGTGCTCTAGAAACTACTTTCACCAGGGATCAGGATTTTAAGAGGGCAGCTCTAAACACATAAAGATATATTCCAGAATATATTGTATGTGGATAAATAAAGTACTCAATGCACATAAAAGCGCTCTAAATATTTCATCATGTGTTGTTTCAAACTTAAAGTATCTTATAGGTAATTTTTTTAAAATATTATAGTGAGTAAAATCCGATTATGTATATTCTAATGAACCTTTATGCTAAGCAGGGGAACATTTTAATCTAAGACAGCTTGGATGCTACAACATTGGCGATTCAATAGTAACATCAGAAACAAACCACAAACAGGACATACATACACGTGCCTAAGATCAGTGAAGTCACATTTACTTTATCGATAAATCCCGGTTCGCTTCATATCCAGATTTTAGAAAGGTATTTGTAGAGCACCTGATCCAGAGAGCAGGTTCAAGGTGTTCAGAAACGGCACAGCAAGGTCTGACCTGGAATTTCGCTTGCCATAGAACAGAGAACCCAACTGCTTTTGTTAGATGGCTTTTTAATGGCCAACGATTAAATTCGAAATGTCTTTGAACCCGTTGTAAATCTATACAGAAACGTTATGGGGCTGCAAGATAATGAAAGATTGGCCCTCTTAATCGCCATATCTGAGTGCCAGAGCATGCTAGGGATATTCTTTATAGACATGCTGTTCGGACTGAAGATCGAAATAAATTATCTCAAGCTCTTGAACATTTTTGGAATGAAGTTCAACCAAATCTATACAACCTCGTTATTAGTACTGAAAATATTAACTTCATTTAAAATAAAATAAAATTATTTCATTGAGGACAAATATTGTCATACGTTTACTAAATTAAAAAATAATAAACTGCAAATACAACCGGCTGTATATGAACTAAGGTCTCTAAATACACCTTTGCTTTATAGACAAAGCAACGTTGCATCTAGTGACATTAAAATGAAACAGTCCACAGCGCCATCTAGCAGACAGAACAAAAAACTATTATATAGACATGACTAGAAATCCTTAATATAATAATCACAACTCAAATATCGTTGACTTAACTGTAGTTGGTGCACATTTAAATGCTACTTCTATACAATTGCATTGATAGGGCCGGCCATTCAAAATAATCTTTTTATTATTATAGAAAGCCTTTTGCCAATACGAAGCTGTCATGTTCCGCGGCTGTGATTGGCGATAGAGCAATACAAATGGAATCTATGGACGATGCCGCTAGATGTTTGGAAGCCCTACGGTTACAACACACAATCTGCAACTGCAGGCCGCACGAATTCAATACTAGATTGCTCGAGGTTGCTGGTTCCATTGGTGCTAAAGTATGTGTCTAACTTACCAACCATCATCCTTATATCAAATTATTAAGTTGGAACCATACTTGACCACTCATTTCTTTGAAAAAAATAATGATTCAAATGGATCTGTCATATTGGTTTGTTTTTCAGGTGCAGTGGTACTTTAATTTAAAGGACTATTAATGAAGTCCATAGTGGATCAACGATATATAAAATCTCTTGGACTATTTTTTTAATACAATTGATGACTGAACATATATTCAATACACTTTTGCAAAAAGTGGGGATACTACTTACATTTAGTTTTTTTAAGAGTTTCTCCGAATTTATGGAAAAAAAAAATATATTTAGATCATTTCAATCTTTGCGCCTTTTTCTAGTAACAATGTTTCCAAGCACTAGCATAAAAAATACAAAATCACAATTTTGTTATCTTCAGAATATTTTCCACGCGATAAAACCGTTCAATAGTTGAGATGTGGAAACGAATTTGAAAAGTTCCTATCATAGTGAATAGTGGTTGCCAGGACAACGAAGAAAAGCCTTATAAATATAAACCGCTCAAAGATTGAATATTTAACATTCCGATTTTTCTACAGAAGATTCTTATGTTAATGTTCAAGATGACATCGTGTCGCCATATTTGTTTTTCAATAGGAGAAGGAGGGTCACGTAATACCTTATTTTAAAGGACTAGTTGCCACAAAATTTACGTCATTTTAATTTTCGGGACACCCAATTTTCTATAGAAAAATTAAGTATATAGGGCATCAATGGCTAAGAATATATATTGCAATCCTTTTAATCCAAGATTGCTTCGCGACACTATCTTGAATCTTTTTTAAATGGAAAAAGGATCGAGTGACACAACATTTGTCAACGCTTTTAAGATGGCGGTCCTATCTAATGCAATTATAAAAAAAATATATTTATTAAGGACACATTTATGCGACCTTTCCATTTTTTTTCGTGGTTAGATATGAAAATAATTAAAAGAATTTAAATATCCCTAAATTTTCGTTCACTTTAATACAATATACAAAATTGTAGCTGAAAAATCAACAAACGCATTATATTTTAGAGCTCTTCGATTGTATTAAAATCCAAAGTTGACCAATGAAATAAGAAGTAGTGTCCAAACAAATTACAAACCGATTTTGGAAAATTTAGAAATTAATTCTAGGACAATAAAGATTGATTATGCGGCATGGATGTAGAATGATCCTCTTAATTTTACCTCCATAAAATGTGTTTGAATGATTTATATAATTGCATTAATTCATACTTTAGCTAGTTTTAAAGAATAGTGAGTAACTACAAATCTCAGAGAGTGGGTACAATAATATAAAAAATGCATTTAAAATCTGCTAATAATTGTTGTAATCATCTAATATCTACCTATCCCCTATTTGAGAAGACATTTTAGTAGATTAGGACAACTTTTCACTTAAAATAAAGCAGCTGTAAGAAAACCATAAATGTTCTTATTTCCCCTACACGTTACCGAAACTAAGCCCTGAAATGCGGATAATTTAATATTAAAATAAATTATAACAATCTCTGTGTGCCTACAATATTGATAAGGATTATTATGCAACGGTTGTGATTATCACAAATCATTAATATCGTGTAGATGTCAGTAGGCGACTAAACAAGGCCACCAGCAGTAAAGTCGAATAATAAATAATGAATGAATCTATCATAGATTATAACGTAAATATGTGGGTTCTTACATTTAACAGCATGCATTTTTTCAGCTTATCACTGTTTCTTTAACAGGAATAATTAGTTTTTCTCTAGTCGGTCCGAATGTCCAGTTATTAACAAAAAGGTCGCGGCAAAACGTTCAAAACTGCAGATCCTCGGAAAATCGAGATTTAAAAATTGACCAATTCGAATACGACAGAAAACTGCTGTTTTCATTGTTCAAGAGAGGATAAATGACTTTATAAAACATGAGACATTCAAGCTGCTCTAACACGTTTCACGTCTTTTATAGGGGGCTGAAAATCGAATTGAAAACTGTCAAAAACTGTAATCAATTAAAAAAATATTTATATATTTCGAGAATTAAGCGTTTCCTGATCATTTCTGGATTCAGCAGGTTCGAAAGTATGGGTGGTATAGAAGCAGAAATTATAATTTTTCCCCAAAAACTGAAAAATCGATGTATAAATATGGGATTTTTTTACCTGCCTTCAAGAAATCGAAAAAAATTAAAGTCTACGAAAATGTGTTTGCGAACTAAGTTGATGGCGTAGATGATGAAAATATCGTAAGTTTTTCTCTAATCGATCCGGAATTTCAGTTATTCACAAAATTTTCAGGTAAAAATTGATAGAAAAGTGCTCTTTTCACTGTTTAGGAGAGAAGGTAGAACTCTATAAGCCTTGAAATATTCAAACCGCTTATAGGAGCTCAAAGTCGAGTTACAAATTGTAAAAAAACTGTAATCATTAAAATTAAGTATAATACACAGCTATCAGCTCAATTCTAGCCGTAGTCCCTTTACCCGTTTCAAACCATTATCCTCCTACTTAACTCGCAGTCTAGTTGTGTTTTTGGTGTTTTTACTGTTTTTTGTGGTTTCCTTGCTGTTTTTACTGCTTTTTGCTGTTTATACTGTTGTTTTGCTGTTTTTCATGATCCTTATCTTTACTCAAACATAGGATTCAACTAATAGCTTGCTCATATTCCCCCTCTGTAACATACGAAGTTTTGGTTGCTCCAGATTATTCGATTTTCTAGTAATAAAATATGAAGCGATGACGTGTCGTGTCAAAACTCGAAATATGCAAAAGCTTAAATTCAACTAGTTTGTATAAAAGACATCATCATTTCCAAAGTGTTTTCTAATACAATTTTTGGCGTAGATTCTCGTCAAGTAACCGGCTTTTCTAAAAAAAAAACTTTTAAAATTAAAATTTTCATATTTTCATCTAGAAATCGATACTTTTACATTTTTCATGAAAAGTTCATTTTGTTCGAAATTTAGATACGAGTTTAGATAGTTTTTGTCCTATAAATTCCCTATCGAACTGTCGTCTCAGTGGTTTCGATCGTTGCGCTTCTTTTGGCACTAGAACGACCCAAAATGACCCCTTTTTTTATATACGCCCATGTCGCAAACGGAAAATCTGATAGCCAAAGAAAATTTGGCCTCCAAGTGTTGCTTAAAACGTGCCAAATCCCACTTTTCCATTCGCAGCCGTTTTGGAGAAAAATTAATTAAGCCATACGTTTATGGCAACTGAAATCGCTCCGCTGAACCAGCCGATGCCGACTTTACCCGAATGAGCGTTAAATAGCCGAACGTAGGCAACTTTGAACGTTATATGCTTTTGCTTAGACAGCTCAGTGTTATTCACTATCCTGGAAAAAGTGTGATTAAGACGCCAAAAGAAGTTTTCAATTCCAAAACTAGACCTATTGGAAATTATTTGTCGATAATTGACAAATTCACAAGCAGGTTGAAAAAGGACTTGATTGACTTATTTACCTGAAGTCTTGTTAATCACCAAATAAAACTTTAAAATGTCTTTATAGTTCAAGGGCTAGAAGTGAGTATCCTAGATTTTTTATCGCAGTGTCTTACCTCGTGTTATATGTTCCACAGATTAATACCAAAAAATGCAATGCAATTTGTTCCAATTTCCCAGACAATGAATATGACGAAAATGTCAACTTTCACTTACCAATCAATATTACTAAATTACTACTATCTGAGCCTTTAAATCCGATGAGAGGGGGGGTAAAAAACTTTGGAAATAGATTCCCTCCGAAGAGCGTAGGGATAGCAAAAAATAATGAACGTAAAGTCTTTTCAGATGTAAGATGTTAAGGGTGGAGCTATATTCAACAGTTGACGAAAGAAGCTGTATGACAACGAAGATAAAAATTATGATAAACTACAATAACTACATAATATTATTGGGATAAAAATTATGAGAAATGTCTTTTGCGCGCGAATTCACACACCCATCATGCTAGCCTTGCTTAAAATGTTACAAATATATAAGATTTTAAGTAAGGTTAGCATGCTGGGTGTATGCATTTGCACGTAAAAGACATTTTCGCTTACTTACTCCTAATTTTTAACCTGATATACAATAGGAGAGGATTCTAAAAAAACTTCCCCTGGGTAGATGTAAGACGAAGCTCTAAAGCCATATTTTGAGTCGAAATTATCGGAGCACTATGTTAAGGGGGACAATAAATAAGCTGAGATTAAGAAAGATTAGATTGCTTCTTAAATATTGTTCTGTGACGAGGGGGGAGAAAACTCTGGAACACTTGCTTACGTAGTGCGAGGCGGTCGCATGGCCAGCTTTGGGTACTGCCGAGGGGCGATTCACTTCTCGCAATACTGTCACAAACTCACTCGCAATCGCCGAAATCACTATCGCAATCATTCGCAGTCGCTTCGCAATCACCGCAATCGCTTCGCAATCATCGCAATCGCTTCGCAATCCCCCGAAATCGATTCGCAATCCACGCAATCCTTCGCAATCCTATCGTAATCCATTCGCAATCGCTCATAATCCACAAAAATGTTCGTTAAAATAGATGATATAAAGTACCAAAGGAGCGGCTACGCGCTAACAGGGTATAGTATGTGTCATAAAAACGTATAAAAAATCGTTAGGTATTTTTATGGTACGCGTTTGTTGACAACAATTGAATTCATTGTCGTGAATAATACAGGGTGTTATTTAAGTACGTAGCCAAACCTCAGGAGGTAATTCCTCGAGTGATTTTAAGATAAACATATAAACACATGTCCGCACTGTTTCCAAGATACAGGATGTCAAACTTAAAAAAAAATAGTCTTTTTTGGTAAAAATCTTAATAAGATTCTTTTGGTCGATTTTGTTAAAATTCGGCATTAATATTTACATTACAAGGAGCTAATTTAGCCATAATTAATTATTTTTAAGTCCATTGGCGTCCCGGAAGTCACTCACTTTTGAAAAGTCATATATTTTTTTCAAATTTAGCAACTAAAAATACAACTTTCCTATCCCTTGTATTATCTTTGTAACTTGCTTAGTTTTTGAGAAAAAAATCACCTTTTTTGTGATATAGTCTAGGGACATGTAATAAGTAGTGGTGTTTATTTTTTTCCCTAAAGAGCAAGAAAGATACGAAAATAATTCAAGGGACAAAAAAGTAGTATTTTTAGTTCCTTAATCCGAAACAAATACCAAAATTAGAAAGAAGTCAACGGCGTACACTGCCGTTTTTTTTTTCTTAAACTTGAACACTCTGTATTTTGGAAACAATGCATTTCCGGACCTATGTTTATATAAACTTTTCGTCCTAAAATCACTCAAAGATTGAACTTTGACCGCGTACCTAAATAACACCCTGTATAATACCAGTTCGTATACAGAGTATCCCTTATTATACACTGCTAGCTGTCTGACATGAACTATACTGAACTGGCCTCGGAACTGGCATTGGAGTGGGAAATCTATACAGGGTGAAACAAATTTGCTTCTCACCATTGGGATCTGTTATATGGGGGCAAAGTTGCGCAATTTATGGGTCATCGATATGTCGTTGAGAAATTTAGAAAATTCCGGCTACTTCCGGAGATATTCTTAGTAAACCGAAAAGCAGCTATTTCATTTTTATTTTTCCTGACTTTATTTGAAGATATAATATAACACGAATTTAACATTATTATTTGTTTATAAGATGGAAGTATCAATTTTTAATCTGACGTTTCGTGTCAACTTCATTTCTTTAAATACGGACCTGGATTTTCTATTTAATTTTTTAGAAGCCTTTGTTCTCCCAAAACCAACGATGTCTCACACATAAGAATATAAGAGAGAAATAATGTGTTAGACAGAGATAGGGCAATCTCGAGGGCAATCTTTTCTGACTCGATTTCACTTATGAGAATATTTGTTACCGCTATTGGACAAGTGTGAGACATCGTTGGTTTTGGGAAACCAAAGGCTTCTAAAAATGAAATAAAAAACACAGGTCCGTATTTAAAAAAAAAAGTTGATGGTGGGGGCCCGGACGCGAAACGCCAGATTTCAAATATGATACTACCGTCTTGTAAAGGAAAAAAAATGGCAACAATAATGTTAAATTCATTTTATATTATCTCTTTAAATAAAGTCAGAACAAAATTAAAATAAAATAGTTGGGTTTCGGTTTATTACGAATATCATCGGAGGTAGTCGAAATTTTCTAAAATTCTCAACGGCATATCAATGCCTTTTGAATTGCGCAACTTTGTACCGATTTAACATACTTCATATCTCTTATGGGTTTCGAGATCCTAATGGTGAGAAAATAGTTTGTTTCACTCTGTATTGCAGAAAAAATAAATTTGACGTTCCATTTAAAATTTGACATTTGGCTATGATGGCAGAGAAAAATCGGAATGAGTGGCAACACTGCCGATATCATTTTGAAATCAGGAACTTCGGATAATCCGAGGGATCTTAATTTTGTCGCAAAAGAATTTGTGGTTTCCAAATAAAACAGGGGTTTCCAAACTTATGCCACACTCTGTATGTGTTCCACTGCTACATAAATAAATCTGACGTATATTTAGTAAGACATTAATTTTTTACTCCCACTCGACTTTCCACTGATACACCCCTGTATGAGAAATTCCAGCACCATCAGTTTTAAATTTTTAATTAAGTAAACGATATTGTTGCGAGAAAAACCTACATATCGATTTTTATAAAGATATCTGAAATACATAATTTAAACTCAGTTTTAAAGATCATAGATAAAAATTATAATAAGGCCTCCAAAATATTTTTTATATGTACCTAACCGAGGTATGAAGACAGAAGCGCAAATGCGTAAAAATAGTTTTTATTTAATATCCTTAATATCTTAACTATGAATATGAATCCGAGTATGAATCTCGGTATGAATCAAGATATAAAGGGGCAAACGGTAAACGAGGAAGACAGACAAGATATTCACAATGAAAATAATGCATTTGAGGAGTTATAAGGTATTACCTCGGGTATTACTGAGTTAAATATTAAGGAGCAAAAAGAAACAAAAGGAAGATCGTTCTTTTCTAGGTGTTAAAGTCAACAAAGAAATGCTAGTAATGAAATCCACTCGTTTATTGGCTCTTTTCTAACAAGTTAGGAAGACTTTCAAAGCGAATGGGGAGGTTCCTTGAAAAACAAAAATAAGAAGTAAAAGGAAGATAAAATATCAACAAAGGCTCTATTGATATACGTTTGGAAAATTATTATGCAGTATGTTATTTACGAACATGGTACATTGGTAGAGCTGTAGAAGATGGATTGATAAGAGCTCCAACAAAATTAAATTCCTTAAAGTCGTCCCTCGACACCTATTTGGCCAAAAGAGAAAAATGAAGACATTGAAATAGTGGAAAATAAGTTCACATTTTATGAGCCAATACCACTATTGAAAATTGAGCATTTTTATCTAAAACGGCATCAAAAATTAGAAATCGAACAGAAATTTAAGGCTGCAAAAAATAGCTTCAAAGATTATTTGTAATTAAATGCACAAGTTCTTATTTCTGATATTGGCTGTTTTTCTGACCTGCTATTTTTGAACTAGACCATTTTAAAGTTAATTTATTGAGGTCAATTTTGCGTATTGGGGTTATACTTACCTATGTTTTTAAGTTTTTTTTTTGTATTTTTTGATATTAATTTTTTAAATATTTGTATTTATTTTGCATTAAAGCACAGTCTAATCCAAATAAGCTATGTTTTTTCTGTTTATCTTAAAATAAATTTGAAACAAACAACTGAGCATCAAAAAGCAGTGAAATAGTACACCCCTCGGTACACCCTGTATATCGGGTGACCGCGAGATTACTAACCAGGCGTTTTATTTAAGTATACAAAAAGATATCAATACGAAATATGGAGAGTTTACCGGAATGTCCATCAAGAAAAGAACAGGAGTAAAAGCAATAATTAATGGGCCACTTTCGATCCAACCAGAAATAATAGAAACTTTGTTATTTGAAATGAAACACCGGACAAATTTTTGGGGTATATTAACTATTAAACTACTAAAACTTTCACTTTCAGTTTACCTGTAGGTAATCCGGAAATGTTTAAATTTGACACTTAACCAGCATCCACTTAAATAATTTTAGTAGTACGTCCTGCATCCGAAACTATCATAGATAGGTATAGGGAGGGTTACATGACTTAGATTTTGATGAATAGGTAAAATCGAAAATAGCAAAAATATACAGGTTGTTCCATTTAAAATACCTAACACAGTTTCCATTACGTCGGGTATGATCAGAAGTGATTAATTACTGTTTTTACGCCTACTTTTTTTCCTTATAGCCGTTTCTGTAAGCTCCCTAAATTTCAAAATATATATTTCTAATGACGTTAAAAACGCCTGATCAGTGGTCAGTATAATCTCGAGGTCACCCGGTATACCTATATAATTTTTGAACCAAAACATTCAAGAGATTTCCAAAAGACCACAAATAAGCTATTTCATTTTGATTTAACTAACCTAAAATTATCCTGTTCACAAAGTTGTCATAAACATGAATCCATTGCCAGAACCATGTCTCTGTGCTCATTGGTTTGATTCATAATAATTAACAAAATATAATAGATACACTACCCTAGAACTTTTGTATTTATTTTTTTAATTTTTAGGATAGCTTTTAATTGGGGCTCAAAATTTGAACGTGGTTGATAATGTAAAATATTTTATCTCTATTGAGGATTTTTGTTTAATCAAAGTCCATGTTTTAACAATTCTACTTTCTATATTTTCATATTGAAGAATATTTCTAGTTTCCATAACAAACCTATCTATAGTTCCCTAAACCCGAGCGTAAAACTAAGTATACGTTTTGCAATTTGCAAGACACTTTAAAAGAACATGAAAACGCTTTGGCAATCTTTAGAAATCCCTCGCAATCCTTGTAAGTCTTTCGCAATCCTTTGGGAGTCTTTCGCAATCTTTGGTAGTTCTTCGCAATCCTTGGAATTCTCTCGCAATCTGTCGCAATCCGTCGCAATCCCTCGCAATCTGTCGCAATCCGTCGCAATCCCTCGCAATCTTTCGAAATCCCTTACTTTTCGCAATCTTGTCATAAATTTTACCCTAGTGACTACCCCCTCGGGTACTGCATCATCGATACAGGAGGAACTTCCATCCACAGTACCATCCAGACTACTTGCTTTTATCAAAGCACTGAAGCTGGATGAAGTACGCTGATTGAGAATCACATAAACGAATGAGATTACTTATACAGTAAAATGTATTTGAGATTTTTCGTGCAATTCAAAAATGGAATTATTTAAATGGTGCCCTATTTCCAAAAAGTATTATTATTATTATTTTATGCGTTTGAAGCCCCCTATAAAATGTAAAGTAGGTAAATGACCAAGGGTACCTCTATAATGTTTATGTTAAAGATTATTTTGTAATTTTTGCAATAATGGTGATATTAAATTTTGACCCATTTTTTAACCACTCTGTAATTGGAAAAATTATATCAGCAGGTATCCCTTCAGATTTTTTTTTGGGGACATAGAAAATGACAAATAGTAGGCAGACAACTACGTTTTACAAATTCGACGTCCCACAATTGCCTTATTTCTATTGCAGAAACTGAGCCTTAAATATTTATTTACTAAATGCCTTCAATTTTATATTAAATATCTCAATTATTGTTGATCATAATTATTAAAGAAACTTTGCAAGAAAGTAAGAAAAAGTTCCCATTTGATTAGTACGGAGCGTTAATATCTTAAAGCTAACAACAGGCGATTAAACAAAAAACTTTTTATGTTAGAAAACTGTTTTAAAACCACTACGTTGGATTTGCATATTAAATGATAATTATATAAGTAATTTACATCCCGCTATAGATAATAACGCCGCACCTACTTAAAAATCAATTTTATTCAACAGCCCACATTTAAAAGTAACAATACCCAAATAGAATAGCTCGAAAAAGAACGTGTACGTGCGTCAACTTCCGATTTACCTGGAAGTTAACAGAGCAATCCATCTTCCAAAGTATATTGTTTAGCCTCTGTGTACCGAATATTTGGTTTGGGCAGTTATTAAAATTTGATACCCTACAGCTTACTCCAAATTAATCTTAATTTAAGGTATGCAAAGTGTATACGAGCCCAAGACTTAGGAGGCTCCGGACAATTGGCTTCCGAATATGGCACACACAAATGATCAAGCTAAATAAAAGCACATTTTGATTAAATAGGCACAAATTCTTTCAAGCTAATGAATTTTTTTATTAAAAAATTACAGCAAATTTCAGTCCATGATCTAACGAAAATAGGGTGAAATATTAACAAAATGACTGGTTTTGCCTACGCTACTGGTCATTATGTCCATATTTGGGAAATTAACCAACTGTCAAGCTTCAGTTTTTTAAACTTAATCCAGATTAATTTTTAAAACGCTGCCCTGTTCATTTTCGGAAAAGTGAAGTAAAATTAAAGAAAAATCTATGAAAGTGAACAAAATAGCAATGCAAAATTTAAGGTAGTTTGCGATGTTAAATTTGGTCCAACCACAAAAACATGTATTAAATTGATCAGCAAAACACATGATATAATCACTCTCATATCGGATCTAGAAGGAGGTAAAATGTATTATAACCGTGCTCCTTGTTGATAGTACTATTCACTATAAAAATACTTTAGTTTCGAAACTCTGAATATATTTAAGCCGATTGAAACGAGCACTTTTTCTGATAGAAGGCTGCCTTAAGAACGACTACGTTGGTTTAATAATTAAATAAATGATAATTACATACGTAATTAGCCATTTCGCTATCACACATACCGCTACTATTTGCTAATTAATTTTAGTTCTCATTCCACTTTTAGAATTATCAATATAAATAACCATTTCTCTAGCTTCGTTTTTGTCATTCACTATAGGCTTGAGTTTGTCAACATCCGGCTTAACCGATAGAGGGCGTATGATATCGCAAGGAGCAAATCATCTTGCTCCTAGTTGTATCGTTTTGCTTCTGTGGTCAGCGAATATTTCAAAATGGCTAATTATGAAAAATTACCAAATTCGGGTGCCTAAAAGGTAAAGTGTATTTAAAATTTTGGTAGACTAGTATTTTCAAATATTGACTCAGCGCTTGAAGCACCCTGACAACTGGAAAAACTGGAAAAAGGCTTTTGAATCAAACCTCTAACTTTTACTTAATCTTGAAGTCATTTTTGCAACAATAGTGATAACGAACTTTGACGTAATATTTGGCAACCTTGTATTTCAGATGAAATTTTATCAGCATTTTTTGGTGGCACGGAAAATTATGGGTTTTTAGCAAACATTAATTCCAGATATATATCTTCGAAATTCGAACCATCATATTTCAAGTTTCGAATCAGAAATTTTGGAAACATGGCCGTTAATTTATTTTCGCGTATAAACAGCTTTTTCTCCAATTTGGTGCCTAGAAATTTGGCTACGCTGAGGAATATTTTAGGGAGGTTTTTAGTGAACAACAATTTACCTAACTTTAATCATAAAAATGGTTTGTTTTAATTATTAACCTCAACTATATCACAGTTCAATGGTTTTGACCTTCGAATATTTAAAAAATTGAGACTTTTTCTATGAGATACCCAAAAGTCAATTGCTCGAAAAACCAAGTTCTACAATCAAAACAGTAACGGTTTCGACAAAAATTGGATACATGTAAAATATGAACTATAAGTTGCGTGAAATCACAATTTTTTGCTCAAAATTACTACCGCAGGAATTGATCCATGTAAAATTAGCTTTACAGACACTAATATTGAAGTCTAGTAAAACTTAGAGATATCAATATAGTCGACCAAAACAGGAATGCCTCAATATCGATGTGCGTGTGTTAACTTCCGATCTGGCCGAACATATGCTACCGATTTAGTCGGGAGTTGAAGTATGAGATCGAAAAATATCACTCATCTTGCACGAGTAATAATAAGATTAATTAATTAAGGTTCTTATAGAGTGAAATTTATTTGTAATTTTCAGTAGAATTCAAAAATTAATAATTTTATATGATTTTTATTTATTTATATGGAATATTTGGGGCTTTCAGAAAAATCCATCAAGACAACGAATCATATTTACCCTGGAATTGATTGCCTTTTGCTCCACAAATGATTGAAATTTT
>MU184835.1:0-26317 GCA_016904865.1 Pissodes strobi | reverse complement strand
AATGCAAGACGTTCCTTAGACAATGAGTCATTGACATTATGGAGATAGTAACGGGCGATTAAAACAGGAACTCCCCATTATTGACGTACGTGTATTAACTTCCGGTCTGATCGAAAGTCGAAACATTCTGGCTACCAATTTAGTCGGAACTTGAAGTATGAGACCGAAACAAGAATGTTCCGTAGACTTCAAAATTTTTAATGTTTTTTTAATTATATTGAGTGCTTAAGGCTCTCAAAAAATTCCAGGAAGTTCCTTAGACACTCATTAGTAGCTTAGAGATATCAACATGCGATTAGAACAAGAACTCTCCATTATCGTTGTGCCTGTATTAACTTCCGGTCTGACTGAAAGACAAAACATTCTTGCTACTTATCTAGTCGAAAATTATATACCGAAAAAATATTGTTTAGGCTCATATATCTATCAATAGTCCTTAAGTATCAAAAATGTCAATTTTAAACCCATCAATATTTCAATTAATCGAGAACAAAAGCAGGAACTAGTAATTAAAGAATTAAACAAAAAAGTTATAAATTAAGGTTCCTATATAGTGAAATGTATTTGAAATATTCCGTAGAATTCAGAGATTTTAAAATTTGAATGCTCCTTAGACTTGTATTGAGTGTTTGAGACTCTCACAAAATTCTAGGAAATTCTTTAAACCACGAATCAGATATCAACAAGCGATTAGAGCAGGAATTTTTCCTTATCGTGTACGTGTAATTAAAAAAAAAATAGTAAATGTTTTTTATTTATATTGAGTGTTTAAGGCTCTCAAAAAATGCAAGACGTTCCTTAAACGATGAATTATTATTAGCTTGGACATATCAACAGGCCATTAAAACAGGAACTCTCCACTCTTGTTAGAGATTCAGTCGGAAGTTGAAGTATGAAATCTAAAAAAATATTATCCATGTTGCTAGAGTAACATTGTTTAGGTTCTGATATCTACCAATAGTGACCAAATGTCAAATTTAAAAATTATCAATATTTCAAATAACCAAAACACGAGCAGCAACCAGTAACCTAAGGAGTCAATCATTAAACTAATAAATTAAAGCTTCTTTATAATGAACTGTTGTTAGAATTTTCCATGGAATTTAAAAGTTTAAATGTTTTTCATTTATATTGAGCATTTGAGGCTCTCAGAAAAATCCAAGAAGTTCCTTAGAGGGACATCAACAGGCAATTAGAATAAAAGCTCTTCATTATTTTTGTACGTGTGTTATAACTTCCAGGCTGACCTAAAGACCAAATATTCTTGCTACCAATTTAGTCGGAAGTTAGAGTATAAGATTGAAAAATATATTATCCATCTTGCACGAGGAATATTGTTTGGCTTCTGATATCTATCAATGGTATTTAAGTGTCAAACAAACCAGAACGAAAGCAGGAGCCAGCAATCCAAGAAATTAATCAATATCAAGGTTCCTGTCTAGTGAAATGTATTTACAATTTTCCGTAGAATTAATATTTTTTTAAAGTTTAATGTTTTTTTGAGTGTTTGAGACCTTTAGAAAAATGTAAGTTCCTTAGACAACGAGCAATCATTAATATCTTGGAAATATCAACAGGCGATTAGAACAATAACCCCTTATTATCGACGTGCTTGTGTTATTTCTCGATCTGACCGAAAGTCGTAAGTTGAAATAAGAGTTCATCCAATAATATTATACATTTTGTTTCGCTTATATCACTCTTTAGCTTATATCTATCTGTCTATCAAGAGTATTTAAGATCTAAAAAAAAAAACAATTTTACAACAAGCGCAAACTAGTGCGTGTTTGAGGCTCTAAAAAAATCCAAAAAGTTTCTAGGACAACGCTGCATCAATATCTTAGACATATCAACAGGCGATCAGACCAGGCACCTTTTATGATAAGCTGCTGCTTTAAAATGCCACTACGTTGGATTTGCTAATTAAATAATTATCATATGCTAGTAATAATAATACCGCCATTACTTACCAGTTAATATTATTCCTTAGTCCACAGCTGACAATAATAATATCCAACCGAACTTCACTGGCAGCTCCAGAGTACTCTATAAATAACTCAGACCCATGAGAGAACATTCAACTTATAAACCAGTATTAATATCGTTTTAAAAAGCGCACTTCATTTAAAAGCACTCCTACAGTTTCATTTGTGTTGTTGATCCTATGAAAATTCCGCGAATCCCAGACGAAATTCCGCGAAAGTACGCGAGTTTTCTGTGGAAAAATCCTGCAGAATATCGCGATTTGCAGTCAACTTATCTACTAGGCGTATTCTTATTCGAGCGGCCAAACCGAAAAACATAAACAAGACGGGGAGTAGGCGGCAGCAGAGACGCAAGTTTGACTTTTGCTTTACGTACTGCGACTCGGTGCTACTCGAGAAGTACCCGGACTGATCGTGAATCGTCGACAGGTAGGTTGTTAAAGTCAAATATACCGTGGTGGAACAGGTATGTGCGTGGCCTGCACAGAAGTAAAGGCTTGATCACACAATTTAAATTAATCATCGACCGTCTGCTATCATGCCAAAATTAACGTACAGTTAAAGTATATTTTAGCTAACAGGATGTTCAAACAGATACCTCCGCATTTAGTAGCAAGTCCAAAGAGCTTTTCTAAAAACCGTTTGGATATTAACCTACAGTAGACTCCCGATTATCCGAAACTCCGCGTTATATGGATCGGAACATCAAAATAAATCATCCCTTTTCTTTCTGAAAGGAATTGTCTGAAACTTCTCGATTATCCGAAAAAAAAAATGTTAAACTGTTATTGTGCACTGTGTTTCTTATAAAATAAATAATATTGAAACGAAATGAAAAAGAAAAGGGGTAACTTTGTCGAACGAATTAAATACAGTGAAACGTCTCGATGCTGGAGAATAACTGAAAAAAGTTTCTCTAGAAGTCTAGACTATAGAGTAGCAGTGAGTACACTATCCGAGTGACGCAAAAATGGAACAGTGTCTTGATTTTTCCTGCCCCTAAGCGGAACTTTCGGCAAATTACACACAACACAGTTTTATCCACCATACCATCATCAGAAGATGATTAAAATTATACTTTAAAAATAGGTTACCCAATAAAAGACTTGTTACTTGTCGACAATGCGCCGTCCCATTTGTTTGAAAAGGCGCTTAAATCTGGAGACATTCATGTTTTATTTTTACCTCCAAATGTTACTTCAATATTTCAACCAATGCATCAAAGCGTTTTGGAAAAACTGAAAAGGAACTACCGAAAATACTTGCTGGAATTTGTTGTGAACAAAAGCAAATGGGAGGCAACGTAAGTGACTCTTTAAAACATGTTAATCTTAAAAATGTCATTTACTGGATAACTTCACTTCAGAAACCAATTGTAAACGCATGGAAAGTAACCTAAATGATATCAGCGCAATGTTTATGACAGGAATGTAAGAAATATGTCCTCTATAACCTTTTACTGAACGCACCCTGGTGAAGTCTAACGCCAACCGCCAACGATAAGCATCAAGTAAGCTATGAGAAAATAATAAAAGAATGGAGCGTTCTGTCAAATTGACATCAGTCAGTCGGCGATTAATTACCATCAATAGTTCTCGAGTTTGTTGAATATTATTAATTTGTGCATAATGAAATAGACACAATTTAAAAAAAAAAGCGTGTTTTGGTACGAACTTGTTGTTTTGAGTACAAGAAAATAGGAAGAAATTCTGTAAGTAATGCAATCTAAATTTATAATCTTCGTAAAACTAAAAACTGATTTTGATATGTTTTTGAAGAATAAAGATGCGCAGACGCAGGTTCTTATTTTTGTTTAACTGGTTGCAGTGTAGGGGGTAAAAGCAGTTGTCAAGCTTTTGAAGTTGTAGCTACGTTGCCAAGTCAGTAGTATAGAAATATGGTCATATTTTTCAATTTTTTCGTTTGCTTCTCAATTCTTTTACTTTATTTGGATTAGTTTTAGCTAGACTTGATTCATTCTCCTATTTTGGCGCGTATTATTGTAAACAAGTTGAAAATTAACGCATACTATTAGCCTCTTGCCGCTGTGGGGAGCCTCATCCCGAACTCCGCTCGACAATGTTATTTACACATATTTTCACTTCACGCGTTTGTATAACACTTTTCGAGAAAAGCAGGAATGTGAGAGATTGGCTCAAGTGGTGAAGCTCGCGCCTCTAGAACGCAAAGTGGTTGGTTCAACGCCCGGTCCTTCAAGTTTTTTTTGTGGGATTAGTTAGATTTTTGGCATGCCTTGGGTTAGTATTTGTTAGTTGCGCCCTGCAGCGAGCGGAGGATATTGTATGGAGTGAAAATGTAAAAATACAAATGTAAACATTAAACAACCCATGTAGCGCCATATACCGTGCCGTTCGGCAGAAGTCGGGATCAGGCTTCCCACAGCGGCGAGACGCTAGTGCCTATGCGATGTTGCCGCGCCTAGATTTTAGATGCGATATTAAAAGAGGTTTAAATTTTGACATTTATTTTCTTCTTTACCGATTGCATAACAGAGAATGAGAGCGCAAGAGAGAGATATACTTTACCTCTCTTGCGAGACGAAAATTTCGAAGCCTGTCGTGAAGTGGCCTTGAAAAATTACTCTCACGCATCCAAAGAAGTATTCACTTCAAAAACACAAGAGGTGAAGGTGCATATAGTGAGTCAGAAGATGCCCAAATCAAAAAAAATTGCGCGCAAGGAAGAAATTGACTGTTTAGGGAAATCTCTCATTTACATGAAGCAACGAGCCATTTATAATCATTTAATTAACTACTCATATTATTACTTTTAACTATTGGGGTTTTATTTTGATAATCGGATCTTAACAATCCTATAGTGGTGCACCCTTAATCCTACACCTATAAAGTTTATGCAAAAAATATTGTGATCTACTTAATCAGAAGCACGGAAAAATCCATAAATAACCCCAACCCGAACAGCATGCTCCCTTGTCAAAAGCAGTTACAACATGGTTTTGAAATTCGCATGATGCTGTTTCTGTACATTCAGAGCAAGTAAAGCCATGCTGAGCGCAGCCCATTAGCTTATTTTCTGTAAAAAAAATGGGACAGCGAGCTCGTAATGTATAGTTCAAAAACCTTTGAGGAACTCACGGTCCTATAGTTACAATATACATTACTGTCGCACTTCTTAAAAACGGACCAATTTAGCCATGTTCAATCTGTCAAGAAGAACTAATTGCTCTCTCCAAATTAACAATAAAAACCAAAACACCACACATCTCTTTGAAAAATTATTAGAGACTTCATCAAAACCTGTGGCACCTGAACACTTTAATTTGTTGATTAATGACACACACCACATCCTCAGAACAAACTGGAAGCATAAAAAAAGTGACATGCAAAATGTTTGCTAAAATTATTGGCCACCGCCACTACTTTGTCAGACAACTTAAGATTCTTCTTCTTCTTCTTGTTTGGCTCTACAACTCGTCGTGAGTCTTGGCCGCATTCACTATTGTCCTCCATCCTTGGCGGTCTTGTGCCTCTATTTCCCACAGTCTAATGCCCATCTTCCTAAGGTCTGCCGTTACAGCGTCCCTCCATCGATTTCTGGGGCGTCCCACTGGTCTTCTGCGAATCGCTCTCTCTCAAAAAGCTGTGTTTACAAGGCGCTGATCATCGCTCCTTATTACATGACCTGCCCATCTAAGCCTATTAGCCTTTATATGCCTAGTAAAAATCTCTTTCCGAAAATAGTTGTTGGAGTTCATGTTTATGTCGACGCCTCCATTCTTGCGTGTTAGCAGCCTTACATTCCTTACAAGGCCCGTAAATGGCGCGTAGAATCTTACGTTCCCTTACCAGCAGTTTATTCATTTCTTTTTGGTTAAGAGTCCAAGTCTCGCTTCCATATGTCACCACAGGGCGGATTATGGTTTTGTAAATGCGAATCTAAATTGTGTATTCCTGGAGAGAAGCTTAGATTTTATTAAGTGTTGAATGGAGTAAAAGGTTCTGTTTGCCGCGACTATTCTGGCTGCCATATCTTTCTCAACACGGATATCCGGGGTAATTATCGCTCCCAGGTACTTGAATTCCTTTACAGCTTCAAAGTTGTGGTCGTTAATACAGACGTTCTGCCTGGCCCTATTTATGGCATTTCTTGACATTACCATATATTTAGTCTTGTCCTCGTTGACTTTGAGGCCCATTTGCAGTGCATCTTCCTCAAAACGACAGTAAATTCCACATACATCTCGCGTTGACTGAGCTATGGTATCGACGTCGTCAGCGAATGCTAGAACAATCTTCGATCTTCGTGCCGAAATGCTTGTGCTTCAACTTTTCGCATTGAATATTCTGAAGCTAGGTTGAATAGCAGGGGGGATAGTGAGTCTCCCTGTCTTAAGCCGAAATTAATATTAAATGTTTCTGAGCTTTAATATCCTACTCGTACTTGTGCGTAAGAGTTACTAACGCACATCTGCGTCATTGAAACCAATTTGTTTGGGATACCCATTTCGGTCATTGCTGACCATAGCACTTTCCGGCTGGTGGAATCATAGGCCTGTTGAAAATCTACGAAAATCTGGTGCACATCTTGGTTAAACTCCCCATTTAGTATCTATCTAATGGTGAATATCTGATCAATGGTTGATCTGCCAGGTCTAAAGCCGCATTGGTAGTCTCCCAGTATTTCTTCTGTGAATGGTGTTGATCTTTTCAATAGTACAATGGGTAATATTTTGTACGCAACATTGATTAGTGAAATACCTCTATAATTTTTACATGATTCTTTATCTCCTTTTTATGCACTGGGATAATCATGCTCCCGCTCCACTCAGCCGGCATCATCTCTTGTTCCCAAATCATTTTTGGAATTTGGTGTATTTTGGCATGTAGTTCAGGCCCACCCTTAGTTCCGGTTCAATGCCATCACTTCCTGGAGCTTTTCCACTTTTCAGCGCTTTTATTGCTTCTTTGACCTCTTCGAGTGTTATTATATTGATTTTTAGTTCCGCTGTTTGATGCTCTGCCACTTCTTCATTTTCTTCGTTGCTTATATCAAGCAAATTTTCAAAATATTCTTTCCATCTTCTGATGATGTCTTGCTCCGCTGTAAGTAATTCTCCCGTTTCCTTTTTCACAAAACCAACTGTTTTCATGTTTGTTCCTCTTCTCTGTAGTTTAACCTCTTTGTAAAACTTTCTGCACTGGTTCTGTCTTTTTCTATCCTCTCAATCTGTTTGTCTAGGTATGTTCTTTTCTTTACTCTTAAGGTTTTTCTTGCTTCCGCTCTCTTCCTATTAAAATTTTCCTTAGTTTGGTCTGTTGGGTCCGATATATATTCCATTCGCTTGGTTTAATATGTCCTCACATTCCATGTCATACCACTTTCTACTCGTGCTCTTGTTCTTTCTCCCCACACATTCTTTTGCCGCCTCCATTATGAGTGCTTTCACTACTTGAAATTTGTTGCTGATGGCTGGTTGGAACCGTGCCTCAACTTCCAAATCTTGCAGCCTATCCGAATTCCATCTCGCGATCTTTGTGTATTTCTCCTTTGCTTGTGTAGACAGCCTCGTTCTTAGTTTAGCCCTAACTAACATATGGTCAGAGTCGCTGTCTGCTCCTCTCATACTTCGAGAATCAATGATGCTGCTAGAATGTCGGCCGTCTATTAACACATGGTCTATCTGATTCCAAGTTACTCCATCGTTTGACACCCAAATTTCTTTATATAGGAATGTTTTTCCTTTGAGATTGGGTGGTCTTCACGATCATGTTGCAAGTTGAAGCAAAATCGATAAGGCGTGGCTCATTGGTTTCCTCGTGCAAGCTTTCGTTACCAGTCATCAGTCTTAAATAGTCTTCTCTACCTATTTTGGCGTTCAGGTTCCCGAGTATAATCTTCATGTCGTGGCTTGGAGCTTCTCTGTATTTCTGGTACAGGGTATCATAAAACGTTTCTTTTTTGTCATCCTCAGCTTCTTCTGTTGGGGAGTGGACTGAGAACAAAGTCAAGTTGAACCATTTACCTTTAAGTCTGAACGTAAAAATATGCTCGTTAACTGACTTAAAGTTTAAAACAGCCGATCTAAGTTCCTTGTTAATCACAATACCACATCCATATTCGTGCCTATTTTCATGTCCAAACCACATAACTAACGAGTCTTCCATCTGTATAGTTCCACTTAAGACTGTTGTCATGAATCTCTTCTATTATTTTTTTGCAACTCATAGATCAGCTGCCACATGGTTTCTGACCTGTTTTCGGATTCATAAATCTGTCTTCTATCATTCCGCTCCCTAGAATGCATTCTTAATTTTTCCCTAATATGTCGGTTAAATATTTACGTAATGGCTTATAATTAGAACCACGCCTACAGATTTCATTACAAAGGGAAGCCTTTTTCTTAATCTATTGCCCAGGGACGTAAGCCATTTTTGGAGGCGGCAAGCTAGCCATCCCGTGTATTTTCTTGCGAACAGGGGCGCATTATTTTTAGTAGTTCACGAGCGCCGAGTATCTTAAGACGGCCCTAACCCTGCTGGTACTCCCTGAAGAGTAGTTAACAACTGTGATGAACTTTGAATCTATAAAATGATGGAAAAAAGTTTCCCATAAGTCGAACGAACTTCACAGATCCATTTAGATATGTATGGTATTGCCTGTACCTTTCGCAAATGTCGGTTCCCGCTCGAAGCTTTTTCCGTGCGGCCAACCGTGCGCTTTCTAGGCTAACTCGTACGCCGGTTAATTTATTTAGATTCCAATTTTGCTTCGCTGCAATGATGGCCTAAACACACCTTAAGGGCGCAGGAGTTTGACGATGGCGTTCACAAGGTCACATATCTTATAACGTTCTCTTTTATATTTTAAACGCTAAGAAAACTGCTTTCATATGGAGTTACTATAGCCAGTTTTTCTGGTATAATGCTTATAGACATTAGGTACTTATGATTACTTACTTCTTCTCTAAGTACCGTCTCCGCTTCGAAGGCTGGCTTATTTTTGAGACCGCAGCTCTAAATAGTTCATTGTTACTGCATCCAAATCACTCCCTAAGGTTCTTCAGCCATGAATTTCGTCTCCTTCCTACAGATCTCTTTCCCTGCATAATAATTTGTAGCATTCGATATTTTTTTGTCCTGACATGTCCCATATACAGCAGTTTTGATTACTTCGCTCTCCTTATGCATACGTCATTGCTTCCACTTTGGTTATTCTCTCTACCCATGAAATCTTCAATATTCTCCGATATATCCACATCTCAAATGCCTCTAGTCTCCTCACGTCGCGTCGGTTACCTTCAGCGTCCAGGCTTCCATCCCATAATATAATACAGACAGCACATAGCTCATCAGTTGAATTTTTTATTCAAGGTTTAGGTCACGGCAGCAGAAATGCTTCTTCATCCTTGTAAATGGTACTTCTGGCCTGTTCGATTCTGATTCGTATTTCTTGGGAGCTGTCATTGTTTTCATTAATGGTCGTGCCTAGGTATTTGTATTCTCTTACTCTTTCAATAGGTTGATTATCCACGTATATTCTAGGAATATCCTGAGTTGGTTTTGATATCAGCATATATTTCGTTTTGCTTATGTTCAGTGATAGTCCATATTATTCGCTTACTGTGACCATTCTATTAGTTAGCGGCTGTAGGTCTTCATGTGTTCCAGCTAAAATAACTGTATCGTCAGCGTACATCAGATTATTGTCATGTCGTTAATTTTAATGCCTATGTCCTGATCATCCAGTGCCCTATTTACTATGTCCCCCGAGTACAGATTAAAGAACATTGGTGAAAGTATACACCCTTGACGAACACCTCTCTGTATTTCTATGTCTTCTGATGTCATGTCTTCTATTCGTACTGCTGCATTTTGGCCATAGTATAGGCTTGAAATTATTCTTATGTCTCTGAGGTATATCCTTCTCTTTACTAATGTTTTGATGAGTAGGTCATGTCTAGCTTTATTGTAATCTATGAAGCACGCGTATATGTCTTGATTTACGTCTATGCATCTTTGTGATAGAGGACATTAAGTGCAATGCTTCCCTTGTTCCTAGGCCTTTACGGAATCCAAATTGTGTATCGCTGATGTCTACATCCAGTTTCCTAAATATTCTATTGTGGACCACCTTCAACAGGACTTTGAATGTGTGAACCATCAGGCTTATTGTACGTTAGCCAGAGCAATGCTTGGCATTTTTCTTTTTTGGAAAGGTTATAAAAGTTGATAACAACCATTCATTTGGTATTACTCCTGTTCGATATAATATATGGTATTGATTAATTCTACCAAAAAATGAATCCGGTCCGCCTCTATCAGTCTAAGGATTTCCACTGGCAGTTGGTCTGGACCTGCAGCTTTTCCGCTCTTTAGCATGTTCAGTGCATATATCACTTCATCCTTAATTATGTCCGGGCCCAACTCTCCTTCTATATTTTCAAGCTTAGTTTGTCGTCTCTCATCTTCGAGTAGTTGTGTAATGTAATTCTTCCATATTTCTAGCTTTTGTTCTATTTCTGAGATTATTTTCCCGTTGTTGTTGTACAATATATTGAGTTGCCTTTGTTTACTGGTGCCGGCAAGTTCTTTGACTTTTCTGTGTTTTGCTTGTAGCTCCTCAATTTCTTCACATTTTTGCTTGTAGTAATCTTCCTTTGCTTTCCTGGTTTTGTGCGGAGTAGTCGTTGTGTTTCTTTATATTGTTGTTCATTTTTTCCTTTATAGCTTCTTCTCTTATCCATGAGATTAAGAATTTCGTTAGTTATCCATTTTTTCTTTCACGTGGATTTTTCTTTCTTTAAAATGTCTATTGAGGGTTCCAATAAAGCTGATTTAATACTACACCATTTTGCGTTTGTGTTACTGCAATTTCGGTATTCTTCCTAGCTTTCGAGGGTTTCCAGATTTTTGTTTATTCTTGTTTGTAACTCATTCCTTGGTTCTCTAAGTGATCTGTATTTATCCGAGTTTCTCTCTTCTTTAAAGTTCTTTCGAGTTGCATCTGGGCCACTAAGGGATTGTGGTCCGATGAGACATCAGCGCCCGGATAAGTCTTAACTGACTTGATGTTGTTTCTATATCTTGCGCTTATCAGGATGTAGTCTATTTGATTTCTTATCGGGTTTTGGTAACTGTCCTGTGGGGACTTCCATCGTTTTGGAAGCTTTTAGAAGGTTATTACGCTCTTTCTGTCCTTCTAATGGGCGCAAACTTCACTCCAGCTTAGAAGGAACTGAGATTGAATAATCTCAAATCGAAAGAAAAATTTTAATTCTAAGAATTTAAAATTAGATATTGAATGAATTAAAGTAAAGTATGTTAATGCGTAGGCTAAAACGAGTTGTCGCCGAGCGTATAAATTAGGCCCTAATGCCAGAGAGTAGGGTGCGGGTTGATTTATAAGGCGCCACGGGCTTTTAGACAGCACAAGCGAAAAATACTCCAAAGTTGAAATATGGAACTCGTTTTAGCTTAAGCTTCGCGACAAAATAAATGAATACCGAAAATTTGTTATTTATTTCTATCAAGAATAAAAATTAATGAAAATCAGTATAAAGCAAGTACCCAAATTAACCAAAAAAAAAACAAAAGTCGATGAGAACAAATACTCAAAAATTAATCAAAAATAACTAAAGAAAGTGATAAACAAATACTGAAAAATTAATCAAAGATAACTAAAGTAAGCGATAAACAAATACTCGATTATTAATCAAAAGTAATCAAGAACGTTTCAATTATTGAGCGCTAATGAAAAAAAAACAGATACTTACTAAAGCGGCCTGTCCTTTTGGAGTTTCACTTAAGTTTTAATTAAATAAAACAGGTAAATAAACAAGGATTGGTTTTATTACCTAATAATGAGATATCACAGTTGGTCAAGAAAAGCAAAATTAAAGATGAGGAAATAGCAGATTAAGTCTTATGGTTACACTGTATTTTAAACGACAGAAAGGTAGGTTTCAATCGGTTACTTGAAGAGATAAGTTATACGCTTTATCTTAACAAACGTCGAAATATTCAATTGAAGCTAGTGATGATCGCTTAAAGCCTTAATAAAATAACGTCAGAAAAATATGATGAAGGCCAGCGATGCTGCAAATAAATTCTCGTTATAGGTAAGTTCAATTAGCTCGAATAATCACCTAATTAAAGGCTAATTCACGATCTAGAATCATGGTCCGTTACAAATGCCGTATTACTAACTATGGTTATTCGGTTCAGTTAAGCTACCTTGATAACTGCCGCAAAAACAATATATGAAAAAAACCTAGTTAGAACTACAAGGTTATTGCGTCAGTCAATTAAAAATTGAAAAAAAAAATCGATCCAAAATCTTATTTATTCTAGATCAACGGATCTATCTGACAGGGATTTCCCCTTTTTTTAAATCAGATTTCGAAAATAAAACAAAGAATAAATGAGAAAAAGAGCACCACCGTAATAATATATTAGAGCAATCGAAATATTACAACTACAACGTAATATTAGTTATGCAGAAAACAAAAAAAAAAGGTTCAGTTCGCCCGAGGGAAGCCAACATCATCAGTTAAAAATAACATTACAGCCTTTTAGAAAAAGGAAATACGTAGTCCAAGAATTTGGAGTACATAATCGTTGAAAGCAGTAAATAACAGCAATAGTACAAATAAAAGATAAATGAATGTAATTAAATAGATTGTTCCTAGTCTGGTACAGATAAAATTCATACCATATTGATAAAAGAGTTCAAGTATAATCTAAATAATGAACAAAAAGCGCTAAAATAAACTTTAATGAAAAATTATACTAAACGAATTTGACAAATAAATGGTATGAATGACCTTCCAATATTATTATCAAATATAAAGCATAACCCTTCCTGAATTTTATTAATTCAAGAGAAAAGTTCAAGTACGGTCCACATAACGAACCAAAAGCACTAAAATATACTTAAATAAAAACATCGTACTATGGCAAATAAATTGTTCGAACGACCTTCCAATATTAATATCAAAAAGATAGCGTGCCTCTACCTTTATTTTAATACATTGAGAATAAAGTTCAATAAGGTAAACAACCATGAACGAAAATATGCGAAAATATGTAATATGCATTAAATAACGCGATCTGATGGCCTCCCTTAGGAACGAAAACTAATAATAAAGAAAACTGCATTAGCTAACTATTAACAACTGAATTTCCCGGTTTAGTGTCTAATTAATAGTTGAAATCGACTACCCACACGAATCACTAGAAGTTAATTACAAGATTAATTATTAAAATTAAAGATAAAACCAATAATTTCCCATTGCATCAATTCTAATTACGGTAATAAAATAAATTCCATGAAATTAGAGCTTTTTTTGGCCTTAATAACAACCTATGGCTGTAAACACCGGCAACCTTTGATAAAGCAGCACAATAATCAACAGTTAAATTTTACCCTCGCGGCTAAACCGCTGCGGAAAGGTCAAATAAATTAACCTACTAAATTACCGAAAATCTACATTACACTTCGTCGGAAATAAAATAAAACGATTAATTTGGCTAGTCGCAAGATCCCGTGAAGAAATAATAATGACTATTTCATTTAAATACAAAAGCTTTAATTAATCTCTAATTAATTTGACATCATGCTGATCGATTAAGCTAATAAATCGAAACCGAAATGAAAGATAACGATTAACTGAATCAAGCGCGAAGCTCCGCGAGTAAATACAAATGATTAAGCCATCCGAATACAAAACCTGTAGCACTAATTAATCCCTAATCAAATTGACGTCGCGCCGATTAATTAAGCTATTAAATCGAGTACAATATGAATGAAAACGGTTATTTTTAATGATTATTAAATAGTAAACTAGACCATCCGAACAAAAAGAAACCACCAACCTTAATTAATCTCTAATTAGGATGACGTCACGCCGATCAATTAAGCTATTAAATCGAGTCCGATATGGACGAAGAGCGAAATAATACGAAAATGCAGTTAATAAAGACACGAAAAACGCAAAACATCTGCAACTAATAAAGAAAACTTACCTCTTAAAATGAGTGTCAACAGCCGTAACACGAGACGCTAGTCAAACAAAGGCTTCCACTCACCAAACAAAGCCAATTGCGAAATCCTCGCCACGCGAGTTTTTCCCATATCTACAGCACTAAAACTAACGAAAACAAATCGAAATGGTCGATACAGAAATTACCACGTTTTGTGCCGACAAAATCCACCGCAGATGCCTGGGCTTAAAACAGATTTTAAATCAATCCAGATAGAAATAAGTTCAAATTAAATCTCGGATTCAAATGTCAAACTGTAGCGTAAACCCGAAATAGTACCAGGGGCCTACTAGAAATTCACTTCTAGTTAACGACCAAAACGGAATGTCACACACGGTTCTAAATTCGCTCTAAATAAAACGAATACAACAAAAAGTATTACATAAATATATTTGGTATTTCCTGTTACATACAAACAAAACAATAAATACACGGCACTGCGCGCAGACATCAACTTTACATTTGATAGCAATACAAAAATAAATTGAAGAGTATTTAATATGAAATTCAAGATTTATCGACATCAGCTATTAAAATTTGTTAAAGATTAATTGCTTTTCAATGAGATAACAATTTTCCGGTCGCCTACATTGTAAAAGAAAGGACTTAATAGATGTAACTACCGAGAGTATCCCACCATATTTGGCACGTTTTATACAGTTAATATAGCCATAGATATCGAGGTGAGGTTTGCGCGAAATGGTTTACACTTTCTTCTAAAATTTTTGAGATAGCTGGTTTGATTATGGTGAAATTATACTGAGAAAGGCATGTAACCAGTTCTAATTTCAAAAGAAACAATGTACAATAGGATAAACTTTGGAGCTTTGAAACACAATGTAATTATGTCCAGGTGTATCAAAGTCCTTAAGAAAATGACCAATACGTATTTAATTTATGCGAAAATAAAGCTGCTAATTCAAGCAGTGAAGCACTACCATGTCACAATGTCATTAAGTATTGGGCACAAACAATTTTTGAGCACCAGAACGTTAAGTCGCAAGAGACGGATCGAAGATAATAATGAGCTGCACAAATACTACAACGAATTCTAAAGAGTTCCAAAATTCTAATGCTGTAGGAGATAAAATAAACAGACTATCAGCACAGGAAATGTTGAACAAATTTCGCAATAACTTGATTATATACAATACAACTAGCAACCCGGTGCATAAGTCAATAAAGTTCCATAGTTGTTCCTCTGCTGTCCAAGAGATGGCGTCAAAAGTGATATCATCAAGTATATTGCGGCAAATACTCCTTCCCAAAATGCCTTTGCACAAACCGCACCTCAATATCCATATTTAAATTTTGTTTAACCATTTAAAGCGTAACAAAATATGGTGGACCCCCTCAACAGTAAGCTTTGCAAAAATAATCGAACGAAAAGAGATCAACGCTATTTTCCGCTAACATTTCTTTAAAAACGGTATAAGATAATACACCTACTTTTTCATAAAAACCAATCATAGTAAACACAAATATCAAATACAATCTGATCTGTAATCAAGCACCGTCAGATGACAAAGCAAATATTAGTTAAGATAAAATTATACTGTAAAACAACATTTAGTGTGAAGAATATACCGTTTTGTAAGGCGAGTCTGGTGACATAGTTTATGTAATTTGAAGCATCAATCTACTTTAATGTAGATTAGCATTGTAGTTTATATTTAATATCGACCATTACATTACAAATCCCAAAAATGGGGTATCTGCACTTGAGTTCAGACGATTATTCTCCAGTCATTTCAAGAGTTTAGTTATTAGACTGTCAATGTCTAATGTTTGATTTATTTTAACCAAATATTTCTGAAAGCGGTCACAGCGAAGAAACCTTAATTCCTATCAGATTCTTTTTTATTATTGCATAATGATTCTAATCCACTATTTCTACGTCTTAAGCCCTTTTTGCTTCCTCTTGATTCTAGCGTAGGGACCGATATCCGGGTCCATAACAAAGTCATAGAGTACCTGACTCCAGCTCTGGTGTTGAGGCAGATCATCGTAGAACTCTGGAGCTATTTTTTTGACCTGTAAAGAGCAGAATAGAATTATTTATGCATAAAGTGTGTCCGTTTTACGCTACACATATAGCTCTTATTTTTGAATGTGGACAAATATTTTCTACAAATAGTCATAGACTGCTCAATCAAAATTGGAAAAAAATGGCAATCATATATGATTCGAAATGTTTAAATACATCAGGGAAACTTTCACTATAGCATGCTCAAAATTTGTAAGAAAATAAATCATAAAACCCTCTTCGAGTATAACAAAGAGCTTCGGAGATCCAAAAGAAGAACTTTTAGGTCCTTCTGTGAAGGGATAGACGAATTAGCACCATCCATTCGTGTGCAAAAAGTACTATCCAAGGAGCACTTAAATGAAATCGGCTACTAAAGAATAGAGCCCAAGACACCTATGCTGAGACACCTGAAGAAAGTCTCAGAAATCTTCTAGAAACACACTTTCCCGGGTCAAGCATAATTGCCAAAGAAGAGCTGGCACAAGAAGATGAGCCTATTGAAACCGCTCAGCGGCCTACAAAAAGGGTAAAAGGTCTAGCCGACAAAATCTTTACAAAAAACACAATCAGATGGGCGATACATAGCTTTAAACCCTATATATCCCCGGGAGTAGACGGAATCTTTCCAGCCTTGTTACAACAAGGTATAGAGCCCCTACTACAACACATTCAATCAATCTTCACAGCCAGATTTCAATTGGGCCACATTCCCAAAAACTGGAGGAAAGTTAAGGTAGCGTTCATACCAAATACAGGGCGACGATCACAAGAGGAACCAAAGTCTTACCGCCCCCAAGATTATCTCGTGGTCGGTATAGCTCTATGGGCGAGTATCTCCGAATTAAGTAGGAGATGGTCAAAAGAGAACACAGCATCATGGGGGGGCCTCAACCTCAACACGACGTGTCCCATATGGCTGATAGGGAGAGATCCTGTAGATATACAGGACCGGTGCGAATAATGTTTACCAAATAAGCACCCCGCGGATCAACCGAGGCACATAACAGCAACGTCTGCACCCAGAATGGGCGGTTGCAATCAGGGCACTCTTTTGCCCAAGAGTCGTGATAATGGCCCCAAAGGCAGAGAAACCATATAAATGGTCAATGGCATAATAATACAGAAGGCAACGGGGAACCACTGTATTAAAGGCGCACAAGGGCACCCCTAGTATCATCAATGTTCAATGCAAAATTAAGTTCCGGAATAATTCCCCTGATCGGTTCTCCGGGGGGAGGGGGGGGAGGTATTGAATGAAGACAAGATAATACTGAAGAGAGACAGACAGAGAAGCAACGAGACCGCCATAAAAATGAAGGTAGCTACCTGGAACCTCAGAAGCATGTATGAAACAGGCAAAATACACAATGCCACTAAGAAAATGAAGAGAGTGCAGATAGACGTGCTAGAAGTTAGCGAAATGCGGTGGCCCGGTAATGGAGAGTGCAATATTGATGGATACCAGGTTTACTATGCTGGCAATGATAAAGCGCACCATTACAATGGAGTGGCATTTATACTAGCAAAGAATATAGCAAAATCGGTTAAAAATGTTACACCTATATCTGATACAGTAAATATTTTACAACTCAACTCAAAGCCGTTCAATACCAACATAATCCAAGTATACGCCCCAACATCCATCAGTAGTGAAGAAGATCTGGAAAAGTTTTACAAACACCTCGATGATGCCCTTACTCTCAGTAAAAGTTCAGACCACACAATAGTTATGGGCGATTTTAATGCCAAAGTAGGCAAAGGTCGCTGCCACAACAATGTAGGAGACTATGGCCTAGGCAACAGGAACGACCGAGGCGATAGAATCGTTCAATTCTGCCAGGAATACGATTTCGGGATAACAAACACATACACAACTGCCCTTGAGAAGACTGTATACCTGGAAGTCAAGTGCTGAAACAGAAGACAAGATAATCAGAAACCAGGTCGACTACATTTTAATAACACATCGTTTCAGGAATGGCATAAAATCGGCCACAACGTATCCAGGTGCAAACATCGGATCTGATCATAACCCTGTGGTTGCTGTAATCCATGTACGATTGAAAAAAGTCAATAAGAAACATTATCATGAACAACATCGACAGAGCACAGTTAAAGAACAAGACCATAAGGGAATAGGTGCGTAAGGAATTGCATGAATGTCTTAATAACCAGGAATTGATTGGAAATGTGGAAAAAGTCTGGAGTACAATTATTAAAACATCGATAAGTAAAATTAGCCACGAAAAATTGAAGGGTAAACCACAAACAAGAAAGAAATCTTGGATGACGAACGAGATAATTGATCTGATGGAACAGCGACGAACCGCAAAAAAAAACAATAAAAACGTGTATAAAGAGCTACAAAAAACGGTGAGACAGAAAATCCGACAAGCAAAGACGCAAGGATTGACCGAGCAGTGTGCGGAAATCGAGGAACTGGAGGCAAAATACGATACGTTCAACATGTACAAGAGACTCAAGGAAGCTGCTGGAATTAATAACAAGAGGAAAGCTGGGCAACTACACAACGACCAAGGGAAAGCCATACCTGATCTGGAGGGAAAACTAGTTGAGTGGGTAAAGTACATCACCGATCTGTTCAATGATATCCGTGCAGGTGAACCGCCAGTAATAAGAACTCTAGAAGGACCCCTAATAACATGCGATGAAGTAAAACGGGCTATAAACCTTTCAAAAACTGGTAAGGCAATAGGACCAGATGAAATACCTTGCAAAATCTACAAACTCATAAAGGACAGAAAAGATATGCAGGTTTTAACGGAACTATTTAATGCCATATATGCCAGTGGACACATTCCCAGCGATTGGGCAAAGTCAGTCTTTATCACATTACCAAAGAAAGCAATTGCGAAAACAGCCAGGACCATCAGCTTGATGAGTCACCTACTTAAAATCATTTTAAAGGTAATTCATGGCCGCATATACCATAAATGTGAAGAGTACCTTTCGCAGTTCGGGTTTCGCAACGGGTTCGGTACAAGGGAGGCTTTATTCGGGCTGAACGTGCTTGCTCAGAGATGTCGCGATATGTCGGTTGACTTGTATGCTTGCTTCATATATTTACTATTTAATGTCTATTCTGAAAGAATATTCAGGGAGGCAATCTCTGAAAGAATGGAGGACATTGTAGTAAATGGTGAAGTCATAAACAATTTGCCATATGTGGATGACACGGTACTTCTGGCCTCCAATGAAGAGGATTTACAGTGCTTGCTCGATAGGGTCACTGCTAAATGTGAGTAGCAGGTCTCGATCTTAATATCAAGAACACCAAAGTTCTTGTAATAAGCAAACAGCATGATACAACAGCTACTGTAACAGTCAGAGGTGTGAGACTGGAGCAGGTTAGACAGATCAGGTACCTCGGATGTCTAATAAATAACGATGGAGACAATCACACGGAAATCCCATGAAGAATAGAGTAAGCTATTGCAGCTCTCAATGAAATGAAGAAAGTTCTTTGCAGTAGAGATCCTAGACTACCTTTGAGGATCCGTTTGTTGCGCTGTTATGTGTTTTCAATTTTGCTTTACGGAGTGGAGGCCTGGACTATAAATAGCAATGAAATGAGGCGACTGGAGGCGTTTGAGATGTAGTGTTATAGGAGAATCCTGAAAGTATCATGGATGGATAAAGTCCGAAACTTAGATATACTTAAACATCTAAATAAAAACCCTGAAATCCTATGCACCATCAAATGGAGAAAATTAGGATACTTCGGTCATGTAATGAGGGGCACGAAATACCGACTACTGCGGAACATCATGCAGGGTAAAATTGCTGGCAAACGTGGTCCGCAAAACATCTTGGCTGAAGAATTTACGCGATTGGTGTGGCGTAAACTCAAGCACACTCTTCAGGATGGCGGTGAACAAAATTCAAGTAGCTGTGTTGGTGACCAAAGTTCTGGAAGGACATGGTACATGAAGAAGAAGCAAAGATTATCGATAGGCACGTCAGAAGCAAGTTCCTTTCTAATGGTCCACTGCATGTAGAACAATTCGCATACCAGCCATCGAAATCTACAACCTATGCTCTTCAAAATCTCGTCCGCGATATAGAGAAGGCACTGGCTGAAAAAAAAGTGGCTCTGGTTGTTGACGCATTTCTAGACATAAAGGGTACATTTGACAACACCACACATGAATCTATCTAGCGCGCCACAACCCGCAGATGAGTTAAACCAACCACTACAAAATGGATAAAATCCATGCTAACCAGCCGTGAAGTCACCGCGACCAATGGAGAAACAGCCGTCATAGTCAAAGTAATAAAGGGATGCCCTCAAGGAGGGGTCATATCGCCCAGGCTTTGGTCTTGACCATCTACCGGTAAGACTGACTAAAGCAGGCTTTGAAGTTCAAGGTTATGCAGATGACCTAGTTATAATAATAAGAGGCAAGCATGACAACGTTCTCTCAGAACGTATGCAAAGTGCACTCAACTTTGTCAGCACATGGTGTACACAGGAAAGACTAAATGTCAACCCAAGCAAAACTGTAGTGATCCCATTCACAAAAAGAAGAAAGATAAACCTTAAAGCACCCACTTTGAGAGGGCCAACGGTAGAGCTTTCAAAAGAGGTTAAGTATCTTGGCATCGTTCTTGGCCAGAAACTAACCTGGAACCCACACCTGGAAAGAACTATGAAAAAATCAACGGCAGCGCTTTGGGCCTGTCGACGACTCTTTGGTAAAACATGGGGCCTAAAACCCTCCATCATCTGGTGGTCCTATAACACTGCCTATTATAACCTACGCCTGCTTAGTGTGGTGGGTAAAAACAAAGGAAATAACAACACAGCGAAAGCTAACAAGAGTACAAAGGCTCGCCTGTCTGGGTATAACAGGGGCTATGAAAACGAGCCACACGGCAGCTCTGGAAACCCTACTTGACCTCCCTCCGTTGCACATATGCATAGAAAGGAAACCTGACTGGTCACCTTAAAATTCTGAAGCATCCAGAAATAGGCGATGAACAAACCAACCGATACAATGGAAACAAAACTCCATTTTGATCGCTCGTTTGAAGTGGTAATTGAAGACCGCAATACTAAATACTACAGGGAAAATACTAAAACAACTAGAAAGGGGATCACTTGTCTGGTACACAGATGGATCAAAGATGAAATAAGACGTGGGAGCAGGAGTTTACGGACCTGGGTGTCGAATCTCTGCACCTTTAGGAAACACTGCCACAATCTTTCAAGCAGAACTAAATGCTACCAATATAGCAATCTCTGAATGTGCCAAAAAAGACCTAAGAGGTGCAAATATCTATATCCTATCAGATAGTCAAGCAGCCTTAAAAGCGCTAGCATCTAGCAGAATCAACTACCGGCTAGTGTGGGATTGTCGGATGGCTGCAGATCAACTGTCAAACAGAAACAGACTCACCCTAATGCGGGTACCAGGGCACGAGAGTGTGGAATGCTACGAAGCCGCTGACCGGCTCGCACGAAATGGTGCACAGACTGCTTTTTGCGGACCTGAACCATTATGTAGCATCACTAGACATTAGGAAAAAAAGGCGGAAAGAGACACAATGGGCCAATGCACCTGGGCAGAGACAGGCCAAAAGACTCATCTCTCACTCGTCTAACTACATAAAAAAGCTTCTCAAGCTACAAAAAAAAATGAGATAAAACTGGTCGTAGACCTTCTCACTGGACATGGCCCGTGGAGGTACCACCTGAAGAAAATGAGGAAAACCACTGACGAACAATGCAGATTTTGCCAAACTATGGCTGAAACGTCAGACCACTTATTCTGCGAATGTCAGGCACTTACTCGCCGAAGGTTGAGGCATCTCGAAAATGGCCTTGTGGCACCGGGAGATCTACAAAAGCTCAACCCTCGAAATATTCTGAGGTTCTCGAAGGAGATACGAATTTTTGGTGTAAAGTAGAAGGGTATACACAAAGATCAATTGAAGGTAGCGACCCCTCTATACCATACCATATTAGGTATCTGTTTTGTAAAAAGATATACACATATATAAAATAGACATAAAAATATATCGCGGAACAGTATTCTTAAGGTAGAGATTATCGTTCCCAAGTCAGCTTTCGAATTGATATATCGGTGCATATTGATTCTAAGCTGATTTGAGAGAAAACAATAGTAGTCCTCATTCTTAAAAACTGTTACAAATAATTATATTTATTTATTTCTTCATGAACATTAGAGAGATATACAAAATGCCAAAAAAGTAATATTAATACCACACATGAAGCACAGGCTTCTCGGTAACCAAAGTGTGTCTATGTCTAAGCAAATTCTTTAAACTTGGAATACTGTTGTTGAAATATATTACAGTTAGAGAAGATATATATTTTTTAAATTTGTCTTTGCGGTGTCTAATAAGTAAAGAATATGTGCCTCGCAGATTGTCATCGCCCAGTAGAAAGAAAAATACACGGACAAGAGAACAAATAAGAAAGCACTATATGTATAAATAATAATCACACTTTTGAATGTTAAGTTTCAAGTCTTCTTACTTCATATTGATTTTCTGGAAACAAAGCTGTCATGAATTAAGAGAACCACTCGTTCCATAAATCAATAAAAGAAGCTATAGTTGCTAATGATACTTTGTGTAGTATGTAGTATAAGAAACATAAAACAACCAGACATGTAGGTGAAAATCCATATTCATATTCTAGTTCATTTATTAAAATATTCCTCGTTTTCTAGGCATATATTTAAAAATGGATGCTTACAGTTTAATCGAGGAATGACACTCCTTTAAATCTCTGTAAATTATTATCTCAATATAACTACATCTAAAAGCTGAACTTACTTTGTATTAATTCGTACTACTTCATTAACAAATTACAACTACAGCTACTTTTTTCTTCTTGGTAAATAATGTAAAAATAAATGCCTTAACGCGCACGAAATATTGTAAATTACAACTCATCTTTGAACAGCCAATACAAAAAATACTGGTACGTTTTAAGAACAACACTCTTATCGTTTATCTTAATCCGCGCCCAAATAGGAGTAATCTTGAAGTCATATCATTTTCCAGCATTTTTATTTATGTCAGATTATTAGCAAAATGAGTCAAATATTGAACCTGTTCAGACTAGAAAGTGAAAATTTTGGTAAAATCTCTGGCAGTTATTATAATACGGATTAAATCGAATTTGCAACATTTTCTACTCACATTTTTAGATAGAAAGAGGCCAAAAGTATTAATTTTCCAAAATATGATCTTTATGGCTGCTACTTCCATTTAAATTAATTATGACAATAATTTTGAACACTTAAAGGTTGATTATAAATTATAATATTTAATTCACTATAGCAATAGGTACTGAATTTTCAACTACAGTCAACCTTAAAGTCAAAAGAAAATTCGATCAAAAAAAAACAACGCCTTACCTCTGGTAACAACGATCCCGGAACAGCCGGAAAATCGTGATGCTCATTATGGTAACCCACATTGAATGTAATAAAGTTTAAGGGCCCGTAATAACTGTACGTTTCATAGCCCTTCTTGAACATGTAGTGCTCCGAAATAAAATGACCAGCCACTGGATGTAGGCCCATCGCCATAACGCTGCCGAATATTAAGTAACCTAAGATCCTGCCACCTAAAAATAAAAAGTGCCGTTACATATTATATCATCAGTTAATTGATGATGTTTTTAATATAATTCTTATGATGTATATGTCACGAGTTCCCCGTTCTTTCTGGGTAATTCAGCAGCAATAACAAACTAAAAAGGATCTTGTAAATTTTGTTATGTATTCCCGACCATCTTTACATCAAATAATAGAAAATATGTATTTAAAGCAGAGAATAAATTACCTAATTCATCCTAATGCATCGACAAATACTATTCATTATGCAATATGAAAATGGACATTCCCATATAAGATTATCACAAAGAAGTTTTGCGAGACACTATTCCAGAGATTCCTCATCACGAAGATATCTTACTCGTAATTTTAGAGTTAGTATATATAATAAATCCGGGAGTGCATATCGACTCCAAACTAACTTTGAGGAGATTGTAGACTGATCTCTAAAAGCAGAATCACCTTCCCGGGCCTACTCTCCCAGCTACTTTCACATTTTGCCCAGAAACTAAAAATATGAATGGAGGCAAGGGATGGAAGAGGAAATGAAGGATAAAATATTGAACATAATTCCAACAAAATTTGAGCCCACAAATTAAATCATGCTACAGAGAGATAAGGCTCATTTGAGAGACACATACAACATAGCTCAGTATACAGGAATGAACAATACTTTGCAATTAGTGTGGCACTCTACAATCCTTTTTTTAACAGCTGATGAAGTGAAGACAATCATGCTTGAGCTTAACGAGCAATAAATCCTAAAGGTTTGACGGCGTTTTAAAAACGTGTTGAAAAGATAGGGATCCACAGAATTCCTAATAAATGATTTAACCAGAAATAGCATCTTTTCCTCAGACTCACAAGTGGTAACTGTGTTCTCCAAGCTTTTTGTTAGAGTTCTGTATAACCAAATGATAGCCTGTCTAGGCAAATATGATATTGGCCAACATTGGTTCAGAAAGCCAATAAAGCATTACAGTTCATCTATCAGGAAGTCAAGTAAAATCGTTTAGTTGTTGCTTGGTTTTCAGACTTGTGGAACGCATCAGAGAAAATAGATCTGAACATTGTATTGGTGCCCGATTCTTACTGTAGTAGTAGCCATATCTGCATAAAACACATGAAAGAAATAGACATGTCTTCATTGTATCATGAATTACTATTTTTTTTTAAATATATTAGCATTTTGTTATGAAAGTAAAATATTGTTAATAAAAATGTAACTTTAGATTACTTACCAAAGAAATATACGACAAGCGCATCAAAAACTAACTGAATAGCTAAATTTATAAATTCTAAATTAGTCGGAGGTTTCGGATACGTTACTAGTGGCCTAAATGAATAGAAGAATGGTTGCAAAATCACCCAAATGAATTTTCCAAACGTCGTACAGAAGAGTTTGGCTTCTAAATAGGTTGGTATGTCTGTGTCTTTAACTTCATCGCCTTGGTACTAAAAATGAATAATCAGAATATACAATCACAAACTTTTAAAATGTTGAGAATTACACTCGGACTAGACATTCCAAGTACTTGAGGCACACCAAAAATATGTATTCTTAAATCGAACACCGTGCTCTTGGAAAAAAAGGACTGCACCTTCTTAGTTTTATTATATTTTCATTTAAACTACAAAGTATTCATAGATTTATAACATACAACTACAATAAACTTAAATTCTAATTTCTAAATTGATCCTCAATTGTAACTGTAATTAGGAGACTGAAAGCCTATCCATCTTCACCGACTATCATAAAATAAATTAAAAAGCCAATATGAGAGTAATAGCAAACATAGGGTATAGCACTTTATTTATAGGTCAATAAACAACTTTATGACTACTATTTATTTCCATGACCTGTTTATTAGCAAATTGCAACAAACACGACATGCATTATTATCTTTTATTAGCTATAGCGGTGCGCCAGTGTTCAATGGGAGTGGTAACAATTCCAGGCCTCAACTAGGATATAGTAGAAAGGAGCCAACAAATCATACCTAATTTTTCAATGTAATTAGGCTGCAGACTTAACCTAAGTACCTTGCCTCAAAATGTTATATTAGAGCCCTTTTTTTAGCCCCTCATCAAAATAAAACTGACGGACCAGAAAGTAACTTTCAAGGTTTGACAGTTGAATATTTTGAGTGATACTGATTTGTTCACAAGCTCATGCAACTACGGCTTTAGAAGCAGTAAGCTTGGCTAAGCTTCTTATATTCATGAGAGGTATTTGTAAATGTAATAGTAAAATTATGATATGTAAAGCCAGTACAGATGAACGACATTAAGCTTAACTTATTATCTAACCACTCACCCTGTGATGCTCCAAGTGATATTTCTTAAAGCTTATCGAAATTGGTATGCCAATAGGTAAATTGGCAAAGAAACCAAACAATTTGTTGTGCATCGGCCTAGCATGTCCAAAAGCTAAATTATGTGATATTTCATGAATAGCTGAAAATATATTCGCAAGAGTTAGCTACTAGACTACTAGTCATCCCCCAACAATCACTTACCTAACATTAATGAGTGATTTATTACTCCACCTAAACAATAAGCGACTAGTAAAAGTACTGGCCATGATCTGCCTCTTAATATGTACATGAGAAATAATTGCGTTAGCACCATACCAGTCACCACCCATTTGAAGTTTGGGTCGTAGCC
>MU184834.1:104438-131332 GCA_016904865.1 Pissodes strobi | reverse complement strand
ACTACATTAATGAATAACATGTATCTATTAGTGTTATACTGACATTGGTACATTCAAGACACTGATTAATTTAGCGAAAGATTAGAGGCCATTATTTTAAACTCCAAGTAGTTACTGCTAAATTAATAGTGTTTTGAATATCACATTTATTCATGAGCACTAATTTAAAAAGTCTCTAAGAAGGTGGCTAATCGAACTGAAATCTCTGAGAAACTAGAACTAGCCCAAATCCTATCATTTCTCAAGCTCCATTTCAAATGATAGGGTTAACATTGCTTGGTTTAGCTAACCTAAGTATTCCAAGCTAGTTTAATAAAATTGTTCCGGTGTCAAACTGGCTTCACTAACATAGCAACTGTCAATACAAAATTGCATTTACTTTTGATTTTCAACATCGAGGAAATAATATACTTTCACGATGATTTTCACAAGTGAATTTTGCTACCAACGTTGCTTTTTTGCTTTTACTTTCGAGGTTTTATTTGTCAACAAATCTAATACAATCTGCTGCTGTGATGCAAATAAAAAAATTTAACTTCTGTGTTATTTTTCGATTTATCAATCTGAATCACATAACGCACAATCCTGGTAGCAAAACGTTTTTATGAGAACTAACCTTGTTTATTGTAAGCGGTTGGTATTGCTAATTTGGATTCTATTTTATAATTGAAGCTTCTCGAAACATTGATGTTTTTTTTTTCTGTAATATATTGATTTGTGACCCAAAACCTCAGAAAACGTGTTTGAAGTAGGTATTCCCTAAGTAGGATATAAGTAATTTCATGTAACTTGTGACCAAAACTGACAACTTTGGCTAAAACATGGTGCCATGCTGTCTAAAGAAAATTAGCTGTCAGATCTTGAGATGCTGGATTTAGAAAGAAAATTTTCTTACTTTTTTGACACTTTTTCCAGTTTGTTTAATATGAGCTTTCTTTATATAAACAAACACAAGCCCAACCACAGAAAGTCTAATCAGTGAATAACACCATTGATAATTAATGAGGGCAAACAGTTGAGACTGCTTCATACTCAACTAAAATCCACTCAAAACCAGGAGTTACTATCATCTTATACAACTAGATTAAAGGTGCATAGAGAAAATATCATAAATGCTAAAAAAGCCTATAATTCAAACAAGTTGCTTACTTCTAGCAATATAACTCGAGCCTCATGGAAAATCATTAACTCCACTACCATCTTCTCAAGTCACAAAACAAGGTGTGTTCCTAATGTGGTCAATGATAATGGAAGGACGGTTACAGGCAGTCTTAATATTGCTAATACCTTTAATACTTTTTTTGTGGACTCAGTGCGAAAGAGCACGGATAATTTTCAGACACCCATAAGTATGAATACGCCATCCAGCGGCCTTATCCCCTCTTACTGACAGTGAATCCCTTGAAATTATAAAATCTTCTTCAAAGAAAAAGTTATCCGGTGTAGATGAGATAAAGTTCGCCCAGCCGTTGTTGACCCTCGAAATGCATGCAATTGCATGCGTTTCGAGGGTCAACAACGGCTGGGCGAACTTTACCTGGTTACTTACTGCTGTCATGTGCTGATCATATTATTTCTCCACTCACCTATCTTCTGAATTTATCATTTCAGTTTGGATTTTTTCCTAAAGAGCCGAAAGCTGCTGTTGTCGTACCTCTTCATAAAAAGGGAGAGGCAGCAGAAGTAAGTAACTATAGGCCTATTGCTCTCCTGTCTATCTTCTCAAAGATCTTCGAAAAATCCTTTAAAAAAAGACTTGTTGCGTTTTTGGATTCCTTCGGTATCCTGTCATGTCATCAGTTTGGATTCAGAGCTGGACTCTCTACATCTGATGCTATAATGTCCCTTTATACAACTATTTTAAATAATTTTGAATCAAAGCTGAAATCTGTTGGTGTCCTTTTTGATTTTACAAAGGCGTTTGATACCGTTCATCATGCTTTACTACTAAATAAGGTCGTCCATTATGGCATAAGAAGTCCAGCTTACAAGTGGCTTGAATCATATTTGGCAGGTAGAACCCAGGCTGTTAAACTGGAAGTTAGTGGTCAGATGGCGGTGTCTGATTGGGCAGCTGTGGTCACTGGGGTTCCACAGGGAAGTGTTCTTGGGCCCATTTTGTTTTTACTTTTTATTAATGCCTTACCTTTCCTAATTAATGACAGCTATATAACACTATTTGCAGATGATACATCAGCAGTCGTCTCGGGTACTGACTATCAGACTCTCCACTTCAAAGCCACCAAGTGTATAGCTGATATTGCGGGCTGGTGCCAGCAAAATGGTCTTTGTCTGAATAGTTTGAAAACCAACTTCCTTGTTTTCACACCAGTTCGAGCTGTTCAGGACAGGTGCTTACTCCTCAGGGAGGGGTCCTCAAGCAGCCTCATGCAACAGGTCTCTGCCAAGTTTTTGGGGATTGTGCTTGATCGACATTTATCCTAGGATCCTCAGGTGGAATCTGTGTGCAATAGGTTGTCACGCAGCAATTATGCCATCTTGCAGGTTCGGGAGTATGTGGATATGCATACACTTAAAAGCTTTTATTATGCCTCAATGCATTCTACTCTATCTTATGCCTTGTTAGCTTGGGGTAATTCTTGCAGCATTGAGAGAGTGCTAATAAGTCAAAAGCGCATCATACGTACCATGTTTATACTTTCCTTCAGAGAAACATGCCGTGCAACTTTTAAAAAGGAGAAAATCCTAACTATAATAAACATGTATATCCTGCAGTGTGCATGTCAAATCTTTTGAACCAGATGAGATCAGGAGTTTTGAATTTTTATTAGACCTGAAATGCAGATAAATTATACATCCCCTTTACACGATTGTCACAGGTACAGGATGGTCCAGAAATTACTTCTCTTAAAAGTTTTAATCATCTTCCATGTAGAATCAGGAGTGCTAAGACTTTGTCAATTTTTAAGAAGACCTTTAAGACCATGTTAGCTGACTGTCCATTTTACTTGTTGACAGAGTTTTTTAACTGTAACTTTGACTAGATTTAGTTTATTTTTATATTATAGTAATTTTACACTATTTGTACTTTGTATTTTTTAATTGACAATTCCTATACATTGTTTTAAGATGTCGATGGAAATAAACCATCTGAATTTGAATTTGTGATCAGTACATCACCAATCTACTGCCCACTAAGTAGTAAACCACCAATAACCATAATATTTTTCGCAGGACATGCCCGACAACCCGAACCCGCGTTTCTTCGATATGGTCGAGTATTTTTTTCACAAGGCCTGCGTCCTGGTCGAAGACAAACTGGTCGAGGATCTAGCCAAGGTCAAAGGGTCGAAGCTGACTCTGGAGCAAAGAAAAGCTAAGGTTAGGGGTATCCTGACCCACATGGAGCACTGCGACCACATTATCGAGGTGGCTTTCCCTATTAAGAGGGACAATGGTGAATACGAAGTCATTAAGGGATACAGGGCCCAGCACAGTACTCACAGGTTGCCTTGTAAAGGAGGTAAGTGTCACTTTATTTTGCTCATGAATTGAACTCCAGTGAAAATACGATAGTATTTTTAGTTAGAAACGTAGAAAACCTAATCTAGTTGGAAATGAAAAATATTTGAATAAATAACTGTGTGATTCTTTCGTTAGAGGTTGGTAAAAAAATAGGTGAAAATAGTAAGACTATGCATAATACAACAAGTGCAATTATAATTAGCCGTAAAACAAGTGAGGCAATCTGAGAGCCGCAAGCACTGAACATTAACTTTCGGTGCCGCAGTATTGAAATGAGATATGTCAACATTGATATGTGTTGACGTCTCGGTTGACGTATATGTTAAAATTTCGCTTTCTAGTTAAGTATTTTATCGGCTTAAGGGTGGTTGTAGATAAATGTAATATTTGACTCATGTTTAATGAACCATAATATATAGACTCTGATATATAAGCTCATTAAATAATAGTAAACTATACAAGTCCTATCCCATTAGGAAACTTTCTGCTATACCTACTGCGCATGGTAAAACATTTAAAATAAAAATTAGCCATTATTATTTGTGGCGAAACAAGGCGTGTTTGTGACGATAATTACGCAAGCTATTACAGTTCAACTATAGTGCTTAGTCTATTTATATTTGTGTAGCAAATGGATCTAAATACATTTATCAGTTGCCATGGGGATAATTTTTTCTGATAGGGAATTAAATAATATTTATTAAGTAACTTAGATTACTTGTAATCCGTTTTGTCAATCTTGCGGAACTGTTTTTCTATGTTGTCTAATATAGATGATGTAAAAAGGGGAATTATGTGTAAATTTAATTAAAAAATAACGTAAGTTATATACATTATTTGATGCCATGTCCTGCATCTAAATTTAATCGTTTTGGAAATGCTGCCAATTGAAATTTGACATATCTGAGCTTGTTTAAGATAAAAAAACATATAGTTACAGGTCGATAACTTTTCAACTAATATGAGTAATATGTCTATTATTAGAATTTTAAGTGGTTTACACTCCGAATTAGGTACCCACTTGAGAAGAAGCCCAAACTTTTAAGTGTCTGTTAACACATGTGCGATAATTCGAGATGAAATAAACAATCCAAACAATAGCGAATTAGATATAATTAATCGCCTAATATTTGGCAAACACTAGACTCGTTGCTGAACTAGGTAGTTAAATATAGATTTTAAAATTATTAAATGTACTTTCAGATTCACGCGCTGGGTGTAAAAGATTGCAGGTGTTTCTAACGTTCGTGTATATATAGATATAATTGAGTACTAGTCGAATTTGAGCGTCTGCTTTATTTTTGGGGTAGAACTTAGATTAGGTTTCCTTGTTTAAGGGGTAAAACGTGTAAACAGATATTGGTACAAGAGTCTGTGCACACCAGAATGGATTTCTTATTTTTGTTGGAATATTGCGATATTCCGGCACTTCACGCATTTATATCATTATGATTCCTATGAAACGTTGACTATTATTTCACTTCATGCATGAAACAGTGTTCCACATTATTACAATCAAACAAAACTAACCCAAATTATCTCCAATTTAAAAAAGGAATAACATAACCTTAAAAAAAAATAAAAACATCTGTCCATGCATGAAACAGTGTTCCACATTATTACAATCAAACAAAACTATCCAGAACTAACCCAATTCTAACCCAAATTAACTCAAATTTAAAAAAAGAATAAACATAACCTTAAAAAAAAATAAAAACATCTGTCGGCACTGACGGGGATCGAACTCGCGCCGTCATATTACATGATTCACAAGCAGAGTCCTCTAATTAGCGACTAGGTCGCGCCGGTCTAGAATCGTTCCCGATGACGAAATACTGCGTGCGACGCCTCCCTCTCTCTCTTACGACTCCAGCGCCATCTAGTGTATGTGGCGATGACTCGAGCGATTGTATTCGCGCTATGTCTTCGTGATGCAATCAATTTGCGGTATAAGCCTTGGTGGTCTAGAGGTTTAGATCGTTGGTTCTGAATGTTGTGTATATCGGCGGCTCGGGTTCGAACCCCGTTGCTATTTTTTTATTTTTTTTACGGTTGAGTTTCTAAACAGTTTTTTGGGTATGTCTTGGGTTAGTTTTGGTTAGCAAATAGTTTTTTCTTGATTTTGGGTATGTCTTGGGCTACGTTTGGGTTAGCCCCTGGTTAGTTTCCTTTTCTTGAGCCCCCGTAGCGAGCGGTAGCGAGCAGAGGGCCGTACGAAAAGTGAAATATTACTTATTGTAACACGTGCCCGTACTTTGTATGCACTTATTACGGAATATACAGCAGCTTGCATGTGTTTCCTTGAATGCATAACACAATCGTGTCGGGAACGATTCTAGACCGGCGCGACCTAGCGACTAGTAGTCCTCTAACCGTCCATGTAACCACTAGACCAACAGGCTCCGGAAGCAATTGACCAAAAATTAGAAGCCTTGCGTGTCAAAAGGTTATGCTTATTCCTTTTTTAAATTTGAGTTAATTTAAATTTGGGTTAGTTCTGTTTGATTGCAATAATATGGAACACTGTTTCATACGTGAAGTGAAATTATAGTCAACGTTTCATAGGAATCATATGATATAAATGCGTGAAGTGCAAGGGATATCGCAATATGTCAATGAAGAAGGGTGAAATCCATTCCGGTGCACCCAGATGCTTATGATATCGACACTTCTGTACTTGCTTGCAGGTCTAGGCAAATCGTTTTTTTTTTAATTCCCACCAAACGAACGACCAAATGCCATCAGTGTTATGGCAATAATTGCCGCTATTAAACTAGGATCAATTGATTAATAGATAGCCACCTAATAAGCGTTCAGTTTTCCTAATTTAGAGCTAGACATAGCACGGCACCTGATGAAGCTTCAGTTTACCGATGTCTTTGGTCTCTGTGATGCAATGAATTTTCTGGAAGTGCTCCTGTGATACGGCAACCTGGGGTTCAATTCATGTCGTTTTGTTTTAAATTCTTGTTAAGGTTATGTTTCTAAAAAGTATTTTTTCTTCACTTTGGGTATGCCTTGGGTTAGTTTTGGTTAGTTCCTGTTCTTTGAGCCCCCGTAGCAAGCGAAGCGAGCGGAGGGTATTGCGTGAAGTGAAATAATACATTGGGCTGATTAGGTCTAGCGCCAAGTGATTCCCTATTTCTTTGGGTTGTAATGAATTCTCCGCAAGTGCTCTGGTGATTCGTGGTTAGATCAAAGAGTATATAATGTAAAGAGAAGACAGCCGGCGAATTTCCTTTGATCTTTCGTCAGCCGTTTCAATGACCTCGTCCCTTTAACTCGGAGATATCGCGACGTTGCCGGATGTAACTTTTTTTATCAAGGCGGGCGATGTTGACGTCAAGTCAAACAACATGGCGAATAATCGGTTTCATCACAGTGGGTCGAAATATCGAAAATGAGGACAAAATTTACTAAATATCTAATACATTCTGCTAATATAAAATTTTATATCGAGTGATTTTCATTCAAATTCTCTGAATTTGTTTAGACTTTTGCATTTTCTTAAAATCTCAGTGCTCAACTTATTTTAATTAAATAATGTGATAAAATTCAGTTTTTTAATGTTTCCGGCAAATTTTTATTAAAATTTATTCAGGACGTCTAAAAGCTTTAATTAATCAAATTAGAATTTCCTTCAGTTTAAATTAAAAAGGTGTAATCAATATTTTTCGATTATTTTCAAGGAAAGTTTTCTTCAAAACTAAACTCTTAGTATGTAGATGAACCAATGAGAAAGTAAATTCTATTTGAATCTCACTTATTCACTTCCGCAAATTTCGCCTTTTTTGACAGTTGTTGATTTTTCGCGCGAATGTAAGTTTTGGTCCATACTCATTGACGCGAATATTTTCTAAAAAGTTCAAATAGGTTTAACTTTTTTGCGAATTTATGTTTAGAATAGATTTTATAGGTTAGGTCCAAGTACCGGAAGATGTAAGCAGGTTAGTAATATATTTTTAAGTCTAGAATGGGCTCAATTAATTAATCTCATTTCTGCAACTCAAATTGCGAAAATCGCATTTTAAAAATATGTTTCTAACGGAAAATTTTCTTCTCTGGTGTAATTTAGTTGGTGGGTATTTCGAAGTTTTAGGATAATTACCAAAAGGACGCAAACGGAACATAAAATAATAATATCTCCACCGAAAAAAATTATAATTAATAATATTATCCAATGGTCAAAGTATCTATTCAACAATTTAACTAATGAACCCAAAGCCTGAAAAGAATAAACAAATAAATATAGCAAAACAGTCAAGAAATTTGAGGTTAATTCACAATTATGGTAGAATTCCTAAAAAAAATAAAATTTTTCGCCGCGAATAATTTTAAAGCTGAAAATGACAGTTTATGTCAAAAAAGGCGATATTCGCGAAAGTGAGAATGAAGCTTAATTATTAGAGTAGAATTTTCTGAATATTTAGTAATAAAATTAAAACAATTTCACACAAGGGAACCATCAACAAAAAAAGTCTACAAAAGAAACTACTGGAATGCTGACTATGGGACTATCAGCGAATACCTTACTGCACGATTGGAGGAAAGCTCCAATAATATAACCTATGACCTGCTCGGGGAAACTATAATGGATACCATAGACACATACCTTCCACTGTTACTTATCAGGGTAAATCCGAAAAAACCTTGGCTTAATGTCAAAGTATTCAAAGAAATAGATAAGAAAAGAATATTATGGAAGAAATACAGACAAAATATGACACCTGAAAATTATGCTAAATATAGGGAACAAAACAACAGCCTTAAAACAATAATCAACAATACTAAAACTCACTATGAACAAAATTTGTTAGAAGGGAATAAAACGCACACTCAACAGTCGAACCTCTGAATTCGTACTTAAAGATGGAAACCAACAAATCATCACAGAAGATAAGCAAATAGCCGAAGCATTTGCCGCCCAATTCCACAGGGTATACACGGCTGAGAATCTTACAAGCATGCCAACACTCTTCCCAAACACCATAATAGTAAACGAAATCACTAGCGTGACTATCACAGAAGAAAAACTACTGGATACCATAGCTTCCTTGAAAAACGACTCCAGCCCAGGGCCAGATGAAATCCCAAGTATTTTTCTAAAAAAATGTGCCACTGCCCTGGCACCTTTCCTTACCAGGGTACTAAATGATATTGTTAACAGCGGAGAAATACCGGACAAATGGGGCAAAGCATACATCATACCCATCTTCAAGAAAGGAAATAAATATGAACCAGCAAACTACAGACCTATCAGCTTGACCTGTCATCTATGCAAGGTCATGGAAAAGTTGGTAGTTCCTGAACTAACTGAATTCCTAATACAGAATAGTGCAATACCGTCTTCCCAACATGGCTTCTTACCAAAGCGATCTACCACAACAAATCTTATGGAAGTGTACCCATGAATGGACAAAAATGATGGACGATGACAATTCAGTTTACATATTATACCTGGATCAAGAAAAAGCATTCGACAGAGTTCTCTTTCAGCGACTACTATATAAACTCGAGCATTTTGGAGTGAGGAAACAATTGCTCAAATTCATACAGGGACTTCTAACACAGCGCACCTATCAGGTTAGAGCTAATGGCGCGTACTCCGCCCCTTACAGGGTACTTAGTGGGGTACCACAAGGGTCAGTAATTAGTCCACTGTTGTTCATCACATACATAAGTGACATTCACAGACACATTAAAACGCGCATCTCATACTTTGCTGACGACACCAAGCTTTACTGTGATTCCAGATTTTTCCACGATCTACAGCAAGACATAAAAACACTAGAGGAATGGATGCAACTTTGGCAACTTGGCCTTAACCCAGAGAAGTGCACGGTACTATATATGGTAGCAAACAGCCCATGTGTCAAATATCAACTTAACAATCAGGACATCAAGGATGTAACAGAACAGAAAGACCTTGGCATAATCATAACAAGAAATCTAAAATGGGAAGCACATATTGCGGAAATAATAAAGAGGGTAAACACACTTACATATCTAATACAGAGAGCATTCACTGGAAAACCCATAGAAATTATCAAAAAAATTTACATCATGTCAGACCCAAATTGGAATACGCACACACAGTATGGAGCCCATATTACATAAAGGATATTGAAGCCCTAGAGAGAGCACAAAGAAGATTTACTAAAATACCAGAAGAACTTAAGAATACCCCGTACAAAGAGCGTCTTAGGATTTTTGGCCTAACTACCCTTAAGGAGAGACGTGAAAGTGGGGATTTAATTGAAACATACAAGATACTCAATAAAAACTACTTTGAGGGACTGAGCCTAGATATCTTTACATCAAATCCAAACCACCTAAGAGGACATAGTGCAAAACTAAAGAAGGAAAAATGTTAACATTGGTCAGGAAAAATTGTCTCGCAAATCGCGTAGTGTACAAGCGTAATTCTCTTTCTGAAAACACAATTAAAGCTCCAAACAGAAACGTCTTCAAGAACAGACTTGATCAGGATTGCGAATCAAAGAACAAAATATTTATCCACTACATGTGACAAAAACTGTAGAATAGAGACTGAAATGTCTGACGTGCGAATATATAAATCAAAGACAAAATAACATGCAGCAGTCTCATCGGTACCACCGCTTACTGCTGCTAACAAACATAATAATAATAATAATAAAAGTTTTATCAGAAATCCAAGGATTTTTTGAGAAAAGTCATGAAAAATGCATGTATTGTAGGTAAGCAAAATTTTACCGAGTGATTGTTAAAAGATTCTATTAAATGAATTGTGTTACATATCATAATTAAAGTTTACACACCTAATTTCAATTACACAATATGAATTAAAAAACTAAACCAAACGTCTCCCTAATAAATCTAAACTTGAGCTTTACGAGATATATTTAACCCACTGTGTTGGCTGATGGTCCTTGCTTGACGATTGTATCCGATATAATCCGATAACATACGAGGCGCCCTTTAAGTCGGAGTTCTCATCTATCCCTCTCTAATTTGATTGCTCTGTCTTACTGTCCTCTCTTTACATTATTTACTCTTTGGTTAGATTCTGGGCCTGTGATACGGCGGTCCGGGGCTTATTTTTTGTAAGGTAATGTTTGTAAAAAGTTTTTTCTTTATTTTGGGCTTTATTTTGAGCGCCTCCGTAGCGAGCGAAGCGAGCGGAGGGTCATGCGTGAAGTGAAAATCATAGACCTATAAGCACAGAAGAAAAAACAATCAGAATATTCTCTCTGAAATGCCGCCTTTGATGTCTTTCAGACAAATTCCTTTAGCGTCGGCCATTTTTAAAAGGGAAATTCCAGGTCCGTAATACGCTTTTTCCAAATTTCGTAAACAGGTGGTATTCGCATTATTTTGTATAATTTATTTATTTGAGTATACGGTATTACCATTTACAAATTACATTTTAATTCTCTAAATCTAAGGGTAACCTAAAATCTAAAATGAACAGTTTAACAACAATGTCAATCAATATAAAACAATAAAACAAAAAAAAAAGTGAACAAATTATAACAGTCAAGTTCATAACATACTAAGGACGGCCGCAACATCACAATCAGCCAAAACAAATCAAACACTAAATCCTAACAAATACATAATATTAAAAAGACAAATGGTGCCCAAACACAATAATAGAAGTAGGGCCAAAATGCACATATCACAGACAGAAATGTGTTTCAAACATTGGCATTATTAATTATTGATCTAGACAACTTGTTAAATTGGTTCAAAGATACATTGAATATGTCTAAATCCAATCTATTTAAAAGTCTTGCCATTCTATTTAAAGGCGCACTCTGGCCATAATTGGTTCTGTGATGATTGACAAACAGCAAGTCACTATGTCTTGTATGTCTCTGTGGTACCAAAATTGAAACTTGATTTAGCAAACTTGGGCAGTCTATATCACCAGTCAAAAGCTTAAAAATTATTTTTAAATCCAAAAGGGAGCGTCGATCTTCAAGAGTGTCAATCCCAAGGAGCTTTTGTAGGAGATTGTAATCTAATTCCTCTATGGGTATTTTTAGCTTAAAATTTATTACTCTTAAAAATCGTCTTTGGATCCTTTCAATCATATTGATATTTTTATGATAATAAGGGTTATATACAGGACTCGCATATTCAAGAAGAGAACGCACCAAAGAACAATATAAAACCTTAAAACAATTTATGTTACTAAACTCACTAAGTGATCTTGATATGAAGCCTAACAGTCTCAGAGATTTATTAGATATATTCTCAACATGGAGGTCGAAAGTTAACTTATGATCAAGAGTAACTCCAAGATCCTTAACAGAGTCTGCCCTAGTCATTATATCACCATTGATACTATATTCATAAATTGCTGGATTTTTGAATATTTAGAGAGAGTTTGTTATCAAGACACCACACTCCAAACCTGTGCAAGTCCTTCTGAATGTTCAAACTGTCATTGGGATTTCTGATACAGTTGTAAATTTTAAAGTCATCTGCATATAGCAAGAAATGGGAGTGTTTAATAGTATAAGAAAGATCATTTATGAACAGATTGAAGAGAAGTGGGGACAGATGACCACCCTGTGGTACTCCCGATGTTACATCAATAGCCATTGATCTTACATTATTTATGCTAACCAACTGACATCTACCAGACAAATAACTCCTAAACCAGCCCCAAAGAGGCCCAGACACCCCATATCCAGTGAGCTTCCGCAACAAGATGGGATGACTCACCCTGTCGAAAGCCTTGGAGAAGTCAGTGTAGATTGCATCAACCTGGCACCTCCCCTCCAAGGCCTTCAAAAGGTATTCAGTGTAGACCAGTAAATTTGTAACTGTAGAGCGTTTAGCAAAAAACCCACGTTGTTCAGGACACAATTTCTGATGAAAAAATGGAAGAATTTTATTGTGCACTATCTTCTCAAAAATCTTGCCAAACAAAGATACCTTACTTATTCCCCTGTAATTTTTTATATCAGTACGCAATCCATTTTTAAAAATTGGTGTTAAGAAACTAACTTTCCAAAAGTCAGGATATTTGGCTGTACTTAAAGAGATGTTATAAATCTTACATAATATTGGAGAAAGAACAAAGCGGCAGTTATAAACAAAAGAATAAGGCAAATCATCTGGCCCTGATGATGTATTTGTCAGATACTATGTAAGTAGTATGGGAGTTTGCATATAAATTTATACTTAGATATGTTGCAACTATAATATCCGAAACACATTATTATGCATAAAACCGAAGCAAATTAGGAATTATGGATAATTGCTAACACACTTAATTATCGATATTAACCAAACATATTAGACGCCAAAAAGTTATAAAAATTATAGAATTATAAAATTGATTGAGTTAGTTTGTCTAGCTTAATGAACGGAGCGGAGGGCCACGCATATTATATAACTTTAGATTTAAGTGTGGTTACTGTCGATATTACCTAAAAGATAATTACCGATCCGTAATTCCTAAAATGCTTAGTTTTTATGCATAATAGCGTATTTCGGATATTAATGGTAACATATTTATAATATAATGTATTGTATGTATATACAAGGTTTTCCCGCATATTTAGGCGTCCACCTAGAGAGTTTATTTCAAAAGATATCAAAAAGTGAGAAATACAAAAGTTTCATATTTTTTTGTGTGTCATAGGAATTTTTCATCAAAAATTTAATTTGTGAATTAAAATTAATTTAAATGTTAAATTCTGAGAGGTCTCCAAAATGTATATTATTTCATATCTTAAAATATCACTTTTTTCTTCTTTTTACCATTTTTAAACTTTTTTTTGCCGAAAACCGCGTTTCTCTAACTTTTTTTTATTTTTTCTTTATTTCGTTGTATAATACTCTCGATAATACTTTCATTAACTCTCCGAATAACTTTTTTTTATGATACTTTATTAACTTTCCGAGCAATATTTTGTTTTTATTTTATTTGTTTTTCTTATTTTGTTTTATCATACTTTTATTAACATTCCGAACATTTTTTTATGCATTTTCTTTCAATTTTTTTCCATTTTTCAAAATCTTTCGTTTATTTTTTATAAAGCATTTTTTCTTCCTATTTTTTCTATCCCCGATACCTCATAGATGAAATTTTTCGCTTTTATTTTCGCCGAAAACCGCGTTTCTCTCTTTTTTTTTAATTTTTTGTCTTATTTGGTTTTATAATACTTTTACCACTTTCGGAACAATTTTTTACGTTTATTCAATTTTGTCTCATTTTTTCTAAAATTTTTGTGTATCCGGGGTGGTGGGGGGTATTATTCCCACCCCTCACTGATGACCCCGCGATCCGAGGCTCCGTTGCAGATATTGCATTTTTTTCACCAAAATTGACCCGTAAATTAGAGCTTTGTTCCCCCCATAAAAATTTCGTCCCCGTAGCTCTTCCCGTTCTCACGAAATTAATTATTTTAATTTTTTCTTCTCCCCCCTCTCCTGACCGAACGAGTGGGGGGGGGGTTACGGGGGTCCAGTTTTCGTCCAGGATCCTCATTTTACCCCGGCTACATGTCCTGAAAATTTCAACCCTTTAACTATATACTGGAATATGCTTAATTAAAGGGACTTTCACTTTGTTAAGCGTTTAATTTTTTCTGACTACCCTCGCTAAAAAAGTTTCACTTCAAAAACAATTTCCCAAAATAAATATCTGCAACTCGCACTTATGATTATACATATATAAACACAGCCATGTAATAAACCGTAAAACCCCGACAAAGAGTAGAGAATCTCTACTTCTTGACCCCGTATTAGCAGCTAATATCGTAGTATCGTACAAGAGAAAAATGATCCTTAAACTATATAAATACCCAGAATGTAGTTTTTAATTTTTTTATATAAAAGCCCGAAAAAAATTATAATTAAAACCCAGTAAAAGAAAACATGGAAAAATGAATTCTTCCATGGAAGCCACTTTTTTCACAATACAAAACACGCAGCACCCAGGCACTGGTCAAATGTAATAAAAAACTTAGAGCGATGGTCGGGCGACACTGATTCCCCACTAATAATGGCTGATTTAAGATGCGCGTCGAGGGTGCGCGTACTGACGAAAAATACTAGAAATGGGATTCTGATTGTTTTTTTTTTCTGTGGTATAAGCCTATGGATATTATAATAGCCAACGTTTCATTGGACTCATTAGGTGCTGTGCTACGGATAGCTCCAAGTGATCAATTGGCACCACAACATGGCAGGCTAACACAGCAGTTGTTTGGTTAATTAATCGTCGAATTAAATAAACTTTTTTCCGTTCCCTAATTTCAAGTGGTAAATTTGCAGTTATTTAGTAACAAAATAAGCATAAAATATAATATATTTAAATTGGCATCAATAGTCTAATTTTTAAGTAAAATTATTTTATTTATTCTAACCTTACTTGTCACAAATACATCAAAACTAGCTGCCTATTCAATCATAATAAAACATATACACACAATTCCATAGCAACGCTTGATAAGATACCTCAGATACTTGTGTCTTGTTTGTCTTGCAAGTTTACTCGCGTCCCTACCGCACATTTTCGACCTTCGGAACTGCGCATTTAGCAGCAGCCCGGTGTCGTTCTAATATTTAACTTCACGCATGGCCCTCCGCTCGCTTCGCTCGCTCAGGGAGCGCAATCAAAAGGCAATGCCCAAAATCAAGAAAAATGAAATTTGAAAATTATGTGAAATAGCACGTACGCATACTTGAAGGCTCAAAATTGCGGTAGGTAGACGCGAATTGTAAGTTTGACGTGTGTACATTTTAATTCAAAATGTATTATCCAGAGTCTGATTTAGATAAAATAATAGTAATTTTATGTTTATGTTTTGATTTCAGAGAGGTATTATGAAAAACAACGTTCATTACACGTCCAGAAGCAGCTTTTTCCTGTGCTTACACGACTTCCGGTCTATAGAAACTGTAGTGCGCGCACCGGAAAAGCCTAGTTCCTGGATTAGTAATGAAATATACTATTCTTACTCAAGAAACTGTAACTTTAGGTTATTTTTTGCGCCTAAGAATTTTCCTTTATTAATCTCGTGGTAACTTTACTAAGGACGTAATTATTATAGAAACGACTGTCCTTGGTAAAGTGGCCAGGCAAGGCCACCTATAGGTGGCCTTGGGCCAGGTGATTAATAATTCCCGCCGAATAGAACTATCACAGTTTATACCGTACCATTCGGGTACGGTATAAACTGTGGAACTATTAAACTTTAATAAATTTGATTGAGCGAACTTTCGTTATATGGCACCAAAAGTTGTCATTTTTCTATTTTGACTTCAAAATGTTTCCATTTCGATACGCAAATGCGTGTCGAAAAGAGGTTTTTTCGACACGCATTTTGTTGACTGGTTGTTAACAAAATTGTTCAATGTCATGGCTCACTAGCAAAAATTTCGACACCGTTTTCAATGGGATTTCTAGATTTATGTCTAGGGAGGGGCTGACCCATAACTTTGAGCTGTCAACTGTTTTCAATAGTTTTCATGTACTTCGTGATTCAATCAACCAGTTGTTTCTGTGTCCTCTGATGGTCTAGAGGTCTGCATGGTTGGCCTTCACTTCGGCGACCCGGGTTCAAGCCCCGTCGTTTTATTTTTTATTTTTTAAAGGTTATATTTCGAAACAGTTTTTTTCTTGATTTTGGGTATGTCTTGGGTGAGCCCCTGGTTAGTTTCCTTCTCTTGAGCCCCCGAAGCGAGCGGAGGGCCATGCGAAAAGTGAATTTAGGCAACCCACATTACTCTGCTCAGAGTTATGAGTCAGCCCCTAGATTCTTGTCATTTCTAGTAATAACGACGTCAAAAATGACAAGATGGCCGCTCAAGTGCTAATCGAGAATATAATGAATTAATATTTTCATTAAAAAACCTACAAAATAGAAAAAATAATATAAAATACACGTTTTAAAAGACATTTAGCGCACTCGTACGTTAGGAAACTCCCCGCAAGCGGGTCGTTTCCTAATTTCCTGCTCGTGCGAAAAAATATGGTCTTTTAAAACTAGTATCTTACTATCTTAAGCGGCGTTCGTTATTGTCATCTTTCTCCTCGATTTGCTCTGAAAATTTGACAGTCACGAGGTCTGTGTATTTAAAAGGAAAATCCAAGTCACGTGCCAGTCAAAATGTTAGAGCAAATCGAGGAAAAAGATGACATTAACGAACGCGGCTACAATATGCTATTTTGTCACATAGGCCTTTCCTTAGGCTCCCTTCACGCATTGATGAACAGGAGATCAAATAATAAAAACAAACGATCTGACAACATTGATGAATAGTTCTCGTGGCGCTCCACTGGCAAAAAGAAGCCTTGATATATTCCCGCCAAACTAATAAGTGTTTCGGAACTATGAAGATTTTGGTCAAACACCATAACATTTTGCTTCATAATTAGTGACAGTGAAATCGTTGATACTGACTGATCACTTTAACTACGCTATTTAATGGCTATTGTTACGACACTCGGACACGTGCCTTATGCTCATTGACATCATAATATACTATTTAATAACCACCAATTAGCGCTTGCTAAAATTAAGTATTGTGTAGCTAATTGCCTAATTATTATTATAGTTAAAATGGAAATTAAAATTGTCGCGTTTTAATAGGTCTAAATTAAAAAATACGCGTCAGCTGTCTATTGAATAAGTTTCTGTTAAAAGCAGATAACATTTTTTGGATACCGGCCAGCATTATGGGGCATCTTGACATTATAATAACAAACAATTTGAAAAATAGACATTGGCTACGTGTGACACCTAGGTATGTCGTGAAATCGCTGAGGCTTGAATCACAGAATTCAATAATTTGGTACAGGCAGGAAAGTTAGTTTTCGGAATTTAAATAGTTATTTGTAAGCATTTTTGAAACACCAGGAATAAAGACAAAATACACAACATTTCTATTCTAAATCCGCTGGGAAAGTTAATCCCAAGCAGCGTTGCCAGGTCTAGAATTTTAAATTTATTTACGTTTTAGCAAATTCCTTGCAACGCAACGGCCCTAATGGTCCAGTGGTACGGTTGCGTGTTTGTGACACGACACTCCGGGTTCGATTCCCGTCGGTTTTTACCGGTTATATTTGTTTTTTTTTTTTTAATTTGGGCGTTTTGTTTGGTTGCGCCCTGGAGCGAGCGAAGCGAGCAGAATATCATATGTGAGATTAATAATACTCTTTTAAATTAAAATTAATGGGAACTGAGAATTGGCAACGTTGCCCTCCCTCGATTTATATTTTATGACTAGTGCTATTTAAGGCTAAGTCGTGTACCACCCTTAGACAAGAAAGAAGAGGACAGATAACATGGGAAAAAGCCTATTACCAGCTGCCACATAAATTACTGAGTAACTTCAATAAATTAATTGAAATTATAAGTAATAAATTATAATTAATAAGTTAAAGTAATTTTCAGTTGTAAAATAATATAGCCATTTTATAGGTAGAGTATGAAAAATATATTGCCTACGCCTCTGTTGAATGACTTTTTTTGAAGAAGATTTATGGCTTTATTGATTATTTGATGACTGACAATATCCAAGATCGGATATCAAATTACTCTCGATAATTAAATAAACATCCCTACCATGACATACCTACTCAGAGGTACCACAATGTGTACATTATGCATTATTATTAAAACAAGAAATATGCAAAAAAACTACAAGGTCAGCAGACAATAATTACCTGTGAAATGAAATTCCAGTCTTGTTCTTCTCACTTCGACTCTTGCAACCATATGCCGAACAATTTACCATTATGAATCTTAGTTTTTATCTCTCTTTGTTCAAAAACTTACAAAATAACTGCGAAATAGCACCGCCTCAATAATAGATGTGTTTGCCACATAAATAATGGTCGCCGCTCTGGTTTCAATTTCAGTACATTGGCTTAATGTCATGCGCGATATCCTTACTCTTACCTAATCTAAGGTACCTATGTCGTGAAATCGCTGTGACTTGAATTACAGACTTTAATAATTTGGTGCAGGGATGAAAGTTACTTTTCGGAATTTAAATATTTATTTGTAAACATTTTGGAAAACCAGCAATAAAGACAAAACACATAAAATATTTCTATTCTATCTAAAGCCGCTTGGAAAGTTACTTCCAAGCAGCGTTGCCATTTTTTTCTGATGATAACTCCAGAAATTCTGGTCATATCATTTTTCAATTTCTACCAAGCTAATACATGTTTTTATTTTTAAGATTTTTAATTCCTAACCCAAACTAACCTAATTAATACCAGGCATCCAGCTAATAAAGTAACAGTAACACATCCCTACCATATCCCTACTTATTAGGGCACGTCTCTACATTTTAATGTATTAGTGTATTATCAGTTGCCTAACTTTCTTATAAACATAAGGGTCCATGGCGGCCCTAGCTTGTCATTCAAGTTTTAATTAGATTAAAATTGTATTATTATTGTATGCGGCTACCATTTTTTATTTTTTGGATCTGGCAATCGATCTCAAGTGTTTATATCGTCATATGACTCATGTTCATTCGAACTGAGATTCAATTAGGTGCGGCTTTTAATTCCATTTATTTTTATCTGAATTACGTAAGGGAAATTTAGATTGTTTTTTGTTCTCTAAAATCACAATTGTGACGTTTCTAACCTACATATTACATATTAAGTTCAAAATCCTATATAAGTAGAGCTCTTCTCATTTTTGAAGTGAATATTTCTTTGATTTCATGAGAGTGATTTTTCAAGGCCGCGTCACCTAACGTCACGATTTATTCAATAAAAACACAGCATAATATAGGCAACCACATAAACAGAATAACCTTGGACTATGAGTACATGGAAACTAATAAATAAAACTCCGAATCCTCTAGAGTAGCAACCGCAATATAGAAGTAGTCACTTCTATGACGTGTACTATGGATACTCGGGACTTTTTTTGTTCTTGGTGGAAGCTACATTAATTTTTTTTACTAATGGACCACTAATCTTTGCAAGATTTGTTCTTAAAAATAATTTCCCAAAGTCTTCATTATTTGATGAAAATGAGGCTGTCAATAAATTTGTTCTTTATAAAGAAGAAAAAAAGGGAAATTGCTGCTTTATCAGTTTCCATTCTATTTAACTTTTATCGAGTTTTTTTATGAACTAATGTTACCAACCACCGAATCATCTGATCAATTCTGACTGGTCATAACGACTTGCCGGTTTTGTAGAATTGATCCTAATGTAGTATCTTACTGCTGTTTATCGACATGAGTTAGTTACAAAGACTAGCTGTAATGAGAGTTTAAAGTAAACGTGTTAATCATGTGAATATAATTTGGTTTTTACCCAGTTTTTTATTTACTTCCGGCTTATTTCTCTTGTATATTTGATTTCCAGTATTTCGTGAGTTTGACAATTTCGCAAAGCGCACTTGCCGAAGTATGTTTAGCAAGTGAAAATGACCTATTAGCTTAATGCGCCATTTTAGGAAAATTTGTTGACTAAAATTGATCGTCTTACTAAAAACATATTGACTTTACAAAAAGGAAACACGTTAGTTTGAGCCAGAGTGTGTGTAATAGATATTCGTTATCACGAATTATAATCATCTTGTCAGCAAATAAATTTTACACTTTATAGGACTAATTTATTAACATGTGTTACACATAAATCAATCAATGTTAATAGTATCTCCTAGAGTTTAATCTAATCATATCAGCTTGTCAAGCTGCTGTTCGCTACTGATTCCATCAATAAACCCAATTATAGTTAATTCTGGTTGTCCTATACCCAATGCATATGACGACAATGCCAGGGATAAAATGAGTAAGTAAATATCTCAAAGGTTCTGGAAAAATGTATTAAAAAAAAAGATTGTTGCTTTCTGGAAAAATTTAAAATCATTTCTACAAGCCAGTATGGCTTTAAGGAGAAAATGTCTACTGAAAATGCTATTATGGAGGTCACCAATTTCATAATTAATAGCTTTGAAACGAGCCTCAAGCCGCTAGTAATATTCCTAGATTTGTCTAAAGCGTTCGATACTGTGGCAGACCAGAATATTAGAGGAGTTGCCTTGCAGTTGTTTAAATCTTATTTGATGGAAAGAACTCAAAAAGTCAAAATAGGTACCACCTTTAGTGATTTAGAAGAAGTGGATTTTGGTGTGCCACAGGGGACTGTGCTTGGACCAATACTGTTCTCTATTTATGTAAATGGTATTTTTGATATCATAGATCAGGCCCGGGTTGTTAGTTTCGCGGATGACGCTGTTATCCTTGTTAGAGATGAGACTTGGGACTTGACATTTGTTAAGGCTGAGAATGTTCTTACTAAAGTAATATCGTGGTTTGATCATAGTTTACTTACAGTTAATATAGATAAGTCTATCTTTGTGCCCTTCTCTATCAGTGTTGGGGGTTTACCCGCCCGTGACTCTGTGACTATTCATTCATCAAAGTGTAATGGGAATACTCCCAACTGTGCCTGCGAGTGGAGGCTGTACTCTAGAAGCAGTGCTAAATATCTAAGTATTTTTTTTGACCAATTTCTTCGATGGGATACTCACTGTGAGTACGTCACGAGCAAGTTGCATAAGCTAATATATAAATTCTACCAGCTCCGGCAGATATTGAGTCTGAAAGTTATAAAATGCATCTATCTTGCATTTGTGGAATCAGTATTAAATTGCATAAAAATATAGACTGTTTCATTATTTGATTATTTAATATATTAATTAATTATAATTTCATTGTATGACTGTAAAAAAAGAAATAAGTTGTTTTGTATTTAACATGTTTATACTTGTAGCAAAGAATTGTATTGTAATAATTGTATGTAATATTGAAACATGTATGTAATATTGAAATGATAAATAAATAAATAAATAAATAAATTAAAAAAAAAAATTTCCCAGGGATTTCCGTTTTAACAATAAAGCCAATCGTTTTCATAATCGTTCTCTCATTTTAGGTATGCGTTTTTCACCTGAGGTAAACAAAGACGAAGTCAAGGCCCTGGCTGCCCTGATGACCTTCAAGTGCGCTTGCGTCGACGTGCCCTTCGGAGGCGGCAAGGCCGGTATTAAGATCGACCCCAAGAAATATTCGGAACACGAGTTGGAAAAGATCACCAGGAGGTTCACTTTGGAGTTGGTCAAGAAGGGATTTATCGGTAAGTTTTAATACGCTTTCATTGAGACAATTCGAAAAAATACGTGAATTCCCTAGGGAAGGCATTTAGTTCCTAGGCCATAAAAATACTCAATTAAAGGCTCCTAGGCACAGCTTATACCGTACCGAATCAGTTATTTAACTCTCCACGTGTTTTGAAACAATAAAATCCAACCAATAGGAGCATTTTCCTCATATTCTGGACGTCTGCTACGAGCCGAATTCTATGAGGGCGACTTCGTTTATTTATGAATAACAGAACCGGTTTGGTGTCCAATGTAGTGTTATCTTTTTCTATTACGACAGTTTGCTGAATCGAAGAGACATAAACCTGGTTGAGTCGGAAACCGAACACACCACACAGCGTTGGACTCTCGATTTTTTGGCAAGAAGCAGCAGGTTACGTTCTTAGATTGGATTGTTTGCGTGTTATTATTTGTGCTCAATTCTTTATTTATTTAAGTATGTTAACTTTTTGGACATTTAATCATTAAAGTGTTTTCATTGTTAACCATGGTCGTATGTTGTTTTGTCTGCAAAGGGTACAAGAAAGCCAATCCAGCTTCAGGATATTTTAGTTTTCCGAAAAACTGCATAATTATAATGATGAGCATTTAAAGACCCTTTACACAAATAGTGCACTATGTAAAAATCGACCTCTCATATTGGTCGATCCATGTCGTATTACGCTATGTCTGCTCTTGTGGTGTAGAGGTTTAGATCGTTGGGTTTCACCTGGAAAACGCGGGTTCGAACCCCGTTGAATTTTTTTATTATTTTTTTAAAGATTATGTTTCTAAACAGCTTTTTTTCTTGATTTTGGGTATGTCTTGGGTTAGATTGGGTTAGCACCTGGTTAGTTTCCTTTTCTTGAGCCCCCGAAGCGAGCGGAGGGCCATGCGGATCGACCAATGGGAAAGGCCGATTTTTATATAGTGCACTATTTGTGTAAAGGATCTTATAAGGCTAATAAAGATATTGACAGAATACAAAATAACACGAAATGTTTGCAGTGTTGCCAAACTGAAATATATATCATAATCTATGTAACACCATAATTGCTAACAAATACAAAAAATCACAAGTAACCAAAACTAACCAAAATACAAAAAATCTCGGTAAATGTTTGCTTTGCGCAGTTTTTGAATTTTACAAATTTTTTTGTGTGACATGTAGTACTATCTAATTAAAAGCGTTTTGTGAGACGTTACATATTGCGCAGAGCAATTTTGACGGCAAAAATTGAAAAAGTCACAAATGAGTCTGTTTAGTAATACATTTTAACGCAAAAACTCCCACAGCTAACCCAAACTAACCGACACTAATCCAAAGTAACCAAAACGTACGAAAACCAACCTAGACTAAACGAGACTCACCCTAATTAACTAAAGTACTCGCGCTTGTCGCTTCACTATTTCAAACTAACCCAAACTAGCCCGTACTCTCCAAAACTAACCGATACTAACCAAAACTAACCCAAACTAACTGAGACTCACCCTAATTAACCAAAGTAAAGAGACAAGCGCGCTATGCGCGCTTGTCTCTTCACTATTTAAAACTAACCCAGACTAGCCAAAACTAACCCAAACTAACCATACTAACCCAAACTAACGAAAACTAACCCAAACTAACCGAGACTTACCCTTATTAACCAAAGTAACCCAGACTAACCAAAATTAGCCCATACTCTCCAAAACTTTTTTTTTTTTTTTAGAGGTTTAGGAAATGCTTATCTATGCACTCCCATGGTCATTGGTGTTTAAGCATTCATTTGCGACCATGGGGAGTGTCGGACTCCGCCGCAGCGACCGACTAAAACCCTTTCCTCTTTTGGTCTCACAGCTTCTTGTCTCGGCACTATTCCAGGAAGAAATATCTCATCAAGACAAGAGCTTTCAGTACTTTCTTCCCACCAGTTTCTCGCTTCTTCGATCTCGTTTCTTTTCTCCTCTTTTTCCTTTGTCTCTACCATAAATGTCACCATTTTTTCTACAGCTTTCCAGCAATTTCTATTTCTACACATGATGTTGGTGAAGTTTTCTTTGCTGAGTCTATGACCCAGTTCCAACTCTGTCTGTGTCCTTATTTGTACAAATCTGCTGCACTCTACAAGCATATGTTCTGGCGAATCTTCTTCTCCGTCGCCATAGATGCATCTTGGTGAGTCCCTTTTCTTAAATCTAAATAGGTATGTTCCGAAGCATCCATGTCCGGACAGGAACTGTGTTATCGAATAGGTGACTTCTCCGTGTTTACGGGTAATCCAGGAATTTATGTCTCTAATAATACTCTCCAAAACTAACCCAGACTAACCCAAACTAACCCAGACTAACCGAAACTCACCCTATATAATTAGCCAAAGTAAAGAGACAAGCGCTACTATTTCAAACTAACCCAGGCTAACCAAAACTATCCCAAACTAACCAAAACTAATCCAAGGCATATCAAAAAACTAACTATCCAATAAAAAAAAAACTTGCATGACCGGGCGTCGAACCAATTACTTTGCGTTCTAGAGACGCGAGCTTCGCCACTTCAGCCAAATTCTCACATCCCTGCTTTTCTCGAAACGTTTTATACAAACGCGTCAAGTGAAAATATGTGTAAACAACATTGAGGAGGATCAGGCTTCCCACAGCGGCAAGACGCTAATGAGAATAAAGAATAAATGTGGCAACACAGCGGTGTCTACAAACCTGCCCTGCGCCGTCTGCGCGATATCAATAAAAACAAAATAATTAATTGAAAGTCCGCAGTGAAAAGTAGTAGCATTTATAGCAGTTTTTTATAAGTTTTTAATGATTTTTTTATATAAAAAAATTGATTCTCCCATGGTTAGTTAATTGTAAAAGTGTCCAATTTACGATAATCCTCCCACAGAATATCAAAATAGCTTAAAATATGTGGGTTTATAATGTTAACAGTCACCCCTCTTAGCATTCCATAATAAAGGCAACCAATTTAGAACCGTCACACTAATATTACAAAGATGGTATGTAAATTTAATTAGAAATAAGTAGTGAACAATATCACATACCTACCTACAACTCTTTATTCATTGCCTACAACTATATAAATGGCTTCGAGTGACGAAATATCAATTTATTAAGGCCGTTTGACCAAGGCCACCTCGTATAGGTGGCCTTGGTTTGACGCGATCACATTTTTGATAAAATTTCTGCCCGTAGTAATCTTTCGAAAACGGCAATCTTACTTTGTGCTCGAAAAACACACAGAACTTTTTCTACAGCCGCATTTTTTAAAATTAAATGCACATTTTTCTCTATACTTATTCTGAAATTTGCAAATGACTGTCAGTTTTGACATATTATATTCGGGCTTCGGGCATATTTAGAATTCGCGTCTATACACAGGAATATTACTTTGGCTCCCTGGCTTCCGCATGCGCACAATACGAGTGACGAATCAAACAACGCCACCTACACTACAAATACCTCAATTACCAATGTCTTTACGATGCAGCGCGTTCTTTCCTAGCGGCCTAGTGGTGTAGTGGTTAGAGCATTTGCTTGTCATGTGGGCGGCGTGAGTTCGATTCCCGTCGGTGGTAATGCGTTTTCTTTCTACCTTTTTTTTAAGATTAAATTTGCTTTTTTTTTAATTTGGTTTAGGTTGGGGGTTAGTTTCAGTTAGTTGGGTTAGTAAGATTATGTTTGCTTTTTTTTAATTTGGGTTAGTTTCAGTTATTTGGGTTAGTAAGATTATGTTTGCTTTTTTTAATTTGGGTTAGCTTGGGTTAGTTTCAGTTAGTTTTGTTTGGTTGCGCCCCGGAGCGAGCGAAGCGAGCGGAGGGCCATGCGTGAAGTCCTAGACACTTAATAAACGAACGCACCCATACTCTGCGCATGCGGAAGCCAGGGAGCCAAAGTAATATGCCTGTGTGTAGACACGAGTATATTTAGAACAGGAGTGCCAGCAACAAACTGTAACAAACGCACGACTGTCATTTATTTATCCTCGGTTTCCATGACCATTCATAGCACACTCGACGGAAAAAGTGAGAATTTTATTTTCCTTGTTCGCGCTAGAGCGCAAAATAAGGATCCACGGCATTCGTCGATTTTGCGAGTTCATTTGAATTTAGCAATTAGATATTTTGCGCGCGGCTGTAGAAAAATTGATATTCTATGTTCATATCAAAATATTTATATATTTATTTTTCTACAGCCGCGCGCAAAATATCTAATTGCTAAATTCAAATGAACTCGCAAAATCAACGAATGCCGTGGATCCTTATTTTGCGCTCTAGCCATTGATTTGTATAGGAGTGGATAAGCAATAGTCGCCTGTCGCACTATTCAAAAGTGGCAACCTATGGGCGAAAAAACAGGTTTCTGCGCATGACAAAATCGACGCAAAATGGAAAAACATAAACAAAGAAGATACCGCTTTGTCATGCGCACTAAAACACTTGCCGTCTCAGCAGGCCTCGGTCAGGATCGAACTTGGCTTTTGTCTTTGACGTGTTTTCGTTTTGACGGCGCGGCGTTTTGAGTTAATAATTCGAGTTCGATTCGAGGCAAAATACCCGAGATTTCCTATTTCAAGTAAGTCTAATTATTATAAGTATTACTTATCTATGCCTTATTGTTTGTTTCACTATGCTAACTGGGGCCCATTTCACAATCGGCAAGACTCCTCTACCGAATATTTGGTGAAATAATCACTTTCGAAGTCCGGGCCTGCCTATTTACCTTCACGGTGCAACAATTAGCTCCTACTAATTTTGTAATGCGCAAGTCCAAATAGAAATCTCTTTGTTTACATTTCGCGGTCGTAAATTTGCCATGTTTGGTCTATTTATTGCTTATCCACTCTTATACAAATCAATGGCTCTAGCGCGAACATGGAAAAGAAAAATCTCACTTTTTCCGTCGAGTGTCCTATGAATGGTCATGGAAACCGAAGATAAATATATGACAGTCGTGCGTTTGTCACAGTTTGTTACTGGCACTCCTGTTCTAAATATGCCCGAAGCCCGAATACAATATGTCAAAACTGACAGTCATTTGCAAATTTCAGAATAAGTGTAGAGAATAATGAGGATTTAATTAAAAAAAATGCGGCTGTAGAAAAAGTTCTGTGTGTTTTTCGAGCGCAAAGTAAGATTGCCGTTTTCGAAAGATTACTGCGCTCCGGTACGCGTCGCGCAGTAACATTCTTTCTCAAGCGGCAATCCGTTACTTTGCGCTCTAAATACACAAATAACTATTACACTTATAAACACCATATTCATGGTTATGTATAAATGACTGATCATTCTCGAT
>MU184834.1:58669-89438 GCA_016904865.1 Pissodes strobi | reverse complement strand
TCCTTTTTCTTTAACAACAATTGCATGTGCTTCAATTGTTGTTATTTTACAGCATTTTTTCCATATGACTTCCTTACAGATATCACAACAGGCTCCAGAAAGTTCGTCGTCATTGGGTCTCGCCTTAAAGATGCAGGCCTTATGGCACTTGGAACAGGACATCATGCTCATTAATCCCCCGCCTGAGAAGTTGATTGACAATGTTCAATACTCAAATCATTCATCAGTCGCACGCTATTGACGCGCGAATGTGCTCTATAAAATTTGTAAATCTTTTTGCTTATTTGCTTACGATAACCGATCCCCCTATAAATAATGTTTATATGGGAAATACCGATCTATTGTTCTCTGAATACATCCTAAAAATCAATAAACCGGTGCACAAATCGATTTGAAAACATAATGAAACAACGGGAAATCCATCAACACAACACTCCACGAAAAATCAGATTTTACATGTTACAGAAACTCAACAAACGACGAAAAATGCCAAGCGAAAATATTATGCCTCAAGAACAAGCATCGTTACAATTCCTCATATATATTGGTTTTTCCATAGTGGAAGAATGTTTGCCATTGACTGAATGGAGACGAACAATTTGAACCTACGAGGCCCAAGGAGTTCCATTATTAATACAGTTTAATTTCACACTTCACAAACGCGCACAAATTCATCCATACAATATTGTGTTTTAGTTTGGATATCATTGTTTGATTTTCAGGGCCCAGTATTGATGTACCAGCCCCCGACATGGGCACAGGAGAGAGGGAAATGTCCTGGTTAGCGGACACTTATTCGAAAACCATTGGTTACAAGGACATCAACAGTCACGCTTGCGTGACCGGCAAACCGATCAACCAGGGCGGTATTCACGGAAGGGTTTCCGCCACTGGAAGAGGTACATAATTAGATGTATTTAATTAATGCTGACTTTAAGACTTATTTTGAATACATATATCCTAGCCCAGACAATATTATCTACATCTCAAACAGAGTGTATGTTTTCATTAATAATTACTTTCCCCATTTCCTTAGGTGTGTTTCACGGTATCGAAAACTTTATCAATGAAGAGGCTTATATGCAAATGTGCGGTCTGACCACCGGCTGGAAAGGAAAAACTTTCATGGTTCAAGGGTTCGGTAATGTGGGTCTGCACACCATGAGGTACCTGGACAGAGCCGGAGCTAAATGCATAGGTGTCATCGAGTATGACGGCTCCATCTTCAATCCTAACGGTATTGATCCAAAGGTAGGATATTATTGAGTAGTCTCTAAATTACTTACTAGCCTTCTTCATTTCAAAAGTTGAAAACTTATGCATTCTATTAGTTGAAGTATATTTTTCCAAGATATGATTTTGCTCTGGTAAAGGTTTCTTAGAGACTAGCTCTAGTTATGGTCGTTAATAAGAATCCTTGTTTTTTAGGACTTGGAAGAATGGAGAGTGAACAACGGAACCATTAACGGATTCCCGGGTGCCCAAAAATACGAGGACGATCTGTTGTATCATCCTGTAGATATCTTGGTGCCTGCGGCCACAGAAAAGGTTATTCACAAGGGCAATGCGCACTTAATTAAAGCTAAGGTAAGTAACTTGATAGTTAAGCAACTGTTTTACACGCTTAGATACGTCAATTTTATGTTCAAGAAGGTAGTTAATATGTGGCCATTCAGAACTGGCAACATGGCGTCTAAGAAAGATGGTCGGATCAGTATCTCTGAGGAAAAAGTTCATTCTGAATGCTGTAAAACAAAAAAAAAATAAGTAGTTTAGTGTGTATATAAGCTGCGGAAAGGTGTTGCATAACTCGTGTGCCATGCGAGATTGGAAGGAAAAACTCAAAATTATTATTGATGAAACTAGATTAATCTGTTACATTAATGACATAACCTCACAACCGAATCACGAAAAAATTGATGTATGGAAAAAAATCAACTTCTAGAGGAGAACAAGCAAAGGGAAGCTGCTTTTGCTGGAAGGTAAAATGTGGAATCCAGACATAAACAACATAAAGGCTAAACATTCCATGGATTTTTCCATTCTCAAAAATGTCCAACAAAAACCGGCAACACTGCAACAGTCCGCCGGAAATGACGTAGGTGAAGTTTTCGTGGTCGAATCCGAAAACTTAAAAAACCTGGGTGATTTGCTAGAATCAAGTAGCTCAACAAACCAACCAAGTAGTTCAAATAACCAATCTATTTCTGCTTTCTGTGGTTCAGATCAACACAGACCTGTCAACTCGGATCGGGCCATAACCCTAAAAAAATACACCTAAAAAACAACACAAAAATACGAAGCAGGAAAAGAGCTGGACACTTGTTATAAATACTAAACGCGGGAAAAGGGCCACATCAAACAATAGGCGCCCAGCACCTGCCAAAGGGTCAAACAACAACCCCTCAAATCTAAGAATTGTTGAGACCAGGAAAAACAATCTTGAGTGAATATTCATATCAGGCCTCCACCCAAGTAGAAAGGAGGATCATATTATCAAGTTCTTAACATGTAAAAATCTCAATGATCAATGCAAATGCTACAAAATGTTGACAAAAAATTACAGAATAAAAAGGTCTTTCAAATTAGAAGTTCCTGCAGATAGTAAAGAAAAATATATGACTTCCGACTTGTGGCGGACAGGTAAGCCCTTTTCAGAATCTTCAGTGCCCTACGACAAAGAAAACAAAGCAGGGCGTTTAACGCTATTCCATTTGAACACGCAGTCAATAAGAAATAAGATGGGCGAAATGGAGGCATTCTTATGTGATAAAAACGTTGACATTTTTAAGAAAGGGGATGCTAATGACATTTCTAAGTATTGCCTCATATCAATTTGACCCGTTTTCTCGAAGATCTTTGAAAGGTATATCGCATCCCAGGTTTCCGATTATTTTGAATCAAATTACCCCTTCTTACAGCAACAGTTTGGTTTTGTATGGGTATCAGTACCTCACTGGGAATTTTGGATTATATGAAGCTTTTGAGAGCCATGATTACACCGTCAGTTGTTTCTGTGATCTGAATAAGGCCTTCGACTGTGTTCCTCATGATTTACTCTTGCAAAAACTTAAAAGATATGGTGTTGCTGATGATGTACCTGTTTTTATTGCTGGTGATTTTAATATTGACATTAGAGACAGTAGTAGAGGTTCTGCTGATTTTTTTTTTATCTTTGTTTAACTCATTTAACTTTTACCCTACTATTTTAGCCTATACACGAATTTGCACGACTGCAAACAGCTGCATTTGTCAATATCTTTACTAACTACGAGTTTTTGATATCAGAAATACTAAACACCCATCTATCTGGTCACACAGGGTAAAAGGTTGTGTTTGACATCCAATCTAGTAAAAATTCTAAAAATTTAAAAAAGGGTAGGCTTTTTAATGCACAGAACCGGGAACTCTTGTCCGAACAAGACTGGGAGAAAATTTTTTTGTTACCCGAGTCTGAAGTGGAAATGCTAAACACTCATCTATCTGATCACACGAAACAATTTAATAAAAAGGCCAAACAGATCATATCAACAAAGTCCTGAATTGTTAACATTACTCTTTTTCAGAGCAACCTTTTTTATTTTACTTCAATAATTTGTTTTCAGATTGTCTTAATGTTTCATTTGGTATGATTCATACATGCACACAGCCACCACTCTTCACTTAATGTTTTAGGGTTTAGACTATAAGATTATTTTTGATCTACTGACTTGTGTAAATACATTTGTGTATTAGCACCAATAAATTATTTGTATTTGAACTCTTATATCAGTTCCAATACCACCAACAAAGAACTTTATTTTTAAGCTGTTATATTTAAATGTGGAAAATAAGAGGTTTATCATTCAGAATATGAGGGATTTTGTGGAACCTACTGAATGTTTGCACTTATAATTCGACAAAGGCAGCATTAAAAAACGGTTTGGTTGCAGAAGTAGGAAGTCAAAGGTCAAAAATATCTTTATTTATAAAGGTACATCATAAAAAAAGTGCCCTCCTAAAGCATGATAAGCCTAAAATTTGCTCTAAGTTATTCGGCAATTTATTAAAATATTTTAAACAAGAATATGCTGGGCTTCGTTCTGAGAGTGCAAGTCTATACTGTGGAAAGTTGAAATCAAGTGACCTGGCGTCATGGTTATGTTTTGGCATGTTTTTATTAAGTAATGATCTATTCCTCTGCAAGAACATTACACACTCGAAAATATGCAGCCCAGTTACTGTAAGCAAACCATGCCTCCGGAAAGCACCCCTGCAAGACTCCCGCCAGTCCATGCCCAGAATCAGACGCTATGCTCTCTTTTGAATTAGGAAAACTCTTTCAATACCAACAGAATTGACCCAAAAAACAACTCCAAATCTAACTATGGCCTCAAAATTGGCATGATAGGCAATAAGTAATGTTTTGATGTCCAAATAGTTTTTTAGGACTCGCAATAAATAGCAAAATTTATTAAGTTTTCCTACAACATATTCAATTTCCTTCCTGCAATTAAGATGACAATCAATATATATACCTAAAAATTTAGCCTCATTTGAGAAAGTCACTTCCTTAGACAGCAAATCAGAGCTGATGAGCGCTCAGTTCTAAATACAACAAAGGACGATTTCTCTGCATTTAGTATAAGGTTGCTCTCCTCAAACCATCTTCCCACCAAACTCAAGCTCTGCCGTCCCAGCTCCAAAGCCTTATCAACTGTGGGTGCTACAGTTAAAATATTTGTATCATCAGCATAGTTAACCACCAAACCTGTCTCGTCTGACACACAGGAGCCCAAGTCATTCATGTAGCACACAAAAAGCAAAGGACCAAGCACACTACCCTGTGGTACACCCATGGAAAGCAATAAGTCCCCAGAGTAGTAATTACGACCATCCCTCTGAACAACAACTCTTTGTGTACGATCCACGCCAGAGGGGGACCTCCTCACTCCATAGTGTTCAAGCTTGCTAAGGAGAATTGAGTGATCTAAGCTGTCAAAAGCTTTTGATAAGTCCAGAAAGGAGCCCAGTGCAAGTTCACCTCTTTCAAAGCCAGACACTATCGCACCCACAAAACCATACAAAGCAGTGTTTATAGATTTTTCCTCCAAAAAGTCATTTTGACTAGGGCTTATTGAATTTTGACACTTAAAAAAAATCACAAGACGGGAATGCATTGCCTTTTCAAAGATCTTTGAAAAAGATGGTAACACACTTATAGGTCTATAATTTTCAGGAAGAGATGGGTCTCCTTTCTTAAAAAGAGGTTTAATTAAAGCTGATTTCAGATTATCGGGGAAAACACCTACACTGAAAGAATTGTTAATAATATAGCAAAGAGGAGGGATTAGTTCGTCCTTGCATTCCCTAACAATGCTTGTTGAAATCTCATCCAACCCTGTTTTTTTTTTATTTTTTACTTACTTTACTTTTTCGTGTCCGAGTCCATATTACAATTTGTCAGCCCAGTATCGGGCTACGTCCAGAGCATTATTCTTAGCAAGCCATAAATCTTCGAGGGAACATGAGCTTGGGCAGTTCTTGCAAACCAGGAGATGTACCATAGTCTGTGTCGCCCCACAGTCGCATTTGACATCCTGTTCATTAATAATTCCCCATTTTGCGAGGTTCGTTTTTACAGGGGCAACTCCGGTTCTGAGACGGTTGAGGGATTTCCAGCTCTTCCAGTCCAGCCTGGAGCCTGCTGAGGGTTCTTGTTTTAAGGGGAAAACTTCTGGTGGATCTATCGGTACTGTGCTCAGAAAGCCTCTGCGTGATTTTAATCGCCTCACCGGCTCGGGCGCTTCATAGAGAGGGTGACGGCTATCAAATGTTTGCCTAAATCTTTTGGTGTGTTCAATAGCTAGTCGTCGAGTTGTTGGTGGTTCGCACCCAGCAGCTTTATAGAGTTTATCCAGCGGAGTGGCCCTCATGCAGCCAGTCATAAGCCTGCATGTCTCGTTAACTGCAGCATTGATAGATTTGACATGCACAGACCTATTCCACACCGGGCAAGCATACTCCGCTGTAGAGAAACATAGTGCTTCAGCCGTTGTTCTGATCACGCAGGGGTGGGCTCCCCATTTACTTCCCGTTAATTTCTTGAGGAGCTGGTTCCTAGACGATACCTTTTGTCGGGTCTTATGACAGTGGAATTTATACGTGAGGGATCGGTCCAGGGTTACTCCTAGATATTTCGGTTGGGGTGTGTGTTCTATAGTAAAGCCGTCCCACTGGATCTGTAATTTTCTTCCGGCGGCCTTGGTGTTCAGGTGGAAGGCGCATGCCTGGGTTTTTGACGGATTGGGTTTCAGGGAGTTTGCTTTATAGTAGGCTGACATCCGTAGTAGGGCATTTTGTAATATCTCTTCAACAACCGGAAAGTTTTTCCCTTGAGCTGCGATGGCCAAGTCATCGGCGTAGAGGAAGCGCTCGGTGTCACCAGGAGTGGGTTGGTCATTGGTGGATATGTTAAACAATATTGGGGAAAGAACACTTCCCTGGGGGAGACCGTTTTTTTGTGTCCGCCATCTGCTCTTCTTTCCTTCTAGACTTACATAGTACCTCCTATTTTGTAGTAAATAATCGATTACTCTAGTTAACTCGTAATCCTTGGTGGTTTTATATATCTTGGAGAAGAGGGCCCTTTGGTTCACGGTGTCATAGGCCGCTGATAAGTCTACAAAAACTTCTCCGGTTATGTTTTATGTTTTATTTTTTAATTCGTTGATTATGTTAAAAATTTCTAAATCACTAACTGGATACACAAACATACATTTATCATTATATAATATCCTTGAAACATGGCTCCCTCCATGTACATGCAAACCATTAACCAACTGAGAAGCCACATTAACCATATAATTATTAAGGGTATCACATACTTGATGTGGTGCACCCGAAATGCGAATTTCATTATCTCCCCTAGATTTACCAGTTATGTCCCGCCTAACCTGCCAGGACCACTTAGATTTATTATAGCTATTATTGATTTTTTTAGAATAAAATTATTTTCTTGATTCCTGCAAGACATTGTTATACCCACGCTTGGCTGCCTTATAAGCGTCTTTGGACCGGTCGTCAGCTTTACTTAAGTCCAACAATAAATCAAGTTGATCATTACATTCAATCAGCTTTGGTGAATTATAGTAAGCCCTTCCATTTCTATCAGGACCCTAATCCTTCTATCTGTATAAATGCATTCCACTGTGCAAATTTTATTGTTCGGTGGCTGAAAACCTAACAAAGAATATAGTTCAGGATGTTGACCCACTTAGCTTACACAATATTTTAATCCAATCAATAAATATGTCATGGGAATCTGGTGTCTTTTCTTCTTCTCTAAAATCAGCAAAGGTTGTTCCTCTTCATAAGAGATGTGATCTGGAAGACCCATCAAATTTTAGATCTATATCACTACTCTCTAACTTAGCGAAGATTGTAGAGAAACTGGTAAAGACTAGAGTAATTTCATTTTTAAATTTACATAACCTGTTAACCCCTATTCAATAAGGCTTCCGGGAGCATCGTAATACAAATGATGTCATCTTTCAGTTTTTGGAGGGCCTTTATTCTGGTATTAATACTGGAGGGACAAATGCAGCAGTTTTCTGTGATCTATCAAAAGCTTTTGATTGTGTTAGTCATCGGATTCTGCTGCAGAAGCTCAATCAGTATGGCTTTAGAGGGGTGTTGCACTGTCTTGGTTTGATTCCTATTTATCTGGTCGTTGTCAGAGGGTTTGTGTAGGCTCATTTCAATCTGAAGTTTTAAAAAATAAATGGGGGGTTCCACAGGGTTCAGTTCTGGGACCACTTTTGTTCCTAATTTTTATAAATGACCTTGCCTGGCTTAATGGGAGATTTATTATATTTGCAGATGACACGACTATTCTATGGCATTGTGCTGACCATTTGAGCCTGAAACTAGTAATTTTCTCGAATCTTCAAAGACTCAAATCCTGGTGTGACGCTAATATTCCTCTTTTGAACTTGACTAAGACCAATGTCGTATCATTTAGATGTAACCTGGAACATCCTACCGTCAATAGTATGATGATTGAGTGTCATTCCAAATCAAAATTTCTAGGAGTTGTAATTGACAGTGAGGACCTTTAAGCCTCATGTTTTGTCCCTTTCTAAAAAAATTGCATCTGCTTGCTTTGCAGTTAAAATAACTGCCATTGAACTAGGACACTCATTGGCAAAAACTGTATATTTTGCCCTAATTGAATCGAGACTGAGATATGGGATAGGCTTTTGGGGGTTTTGTAGCCAGTATCTTATGGACTCTCTTTTTGTTCTTCAGACGCGTCCCATTAGATATATCTGTGGAGCAAAAAACAAGGATCACTGCAGACCATTGTTTAAAAGGGAGAAGATCTTGACTCTGTATGGTCTATTTATTTTAGAAGCGGTAATTCTCATCCATAAAAATAAACAGAATTTTACCTCGCAAAATCCATCTTATGTAACTCGTAATGTCATTAATTTAATGTTACCAATACTCCGCTCCGTCTTGATTAAAAAGTCAATCACATACGAAAGCATTAAAATCTTCACCCATCTTCCAAGGCATTTAACATCTCTTCCTTCTCTGAAACTGTTTAGGAAGAGAGTTCGGAATTTGCTAGTTGGTGGATATTTTAGTCTGAATGAATTTTATTGCGATAACTTTTAATGGTTTTTAATTCTCTGTGTGTATTTTATTAACAAATTGTTGTTAGGATTAAGCTAAGCTTACTTTGTTGCTGTACGTACGTATATTTTCATTATTTTAAGTACTGCTTTGTCAATGAGACACCTGTCTTTAAATAAAGCTTATTTTGACTTTGACTATGTAATTATTTTTAATGTCCAAGATAATTTGATATCTGCATGGATAAGTTGTCAATCATCTGTAATGTTTTTGGCCTTTGATTAATTGGTCGAAATTTTCAGTTAATCGCGGAGGCCGCCAACGGACCGATCACCCCAGCCGCCGACAAGATCCTCATCAAAAACAACATCTTAGTCATTCCGGATCTATATGTCAACGCGGGCGGTGTCACCGTCTCCTACTTCGAATGGCTGAAGAACATCAATCACGTTTCCTACGGAAGACTGACCTTTAAGTACGAAAAAGACTCGAACTACCACTTGTTCCGTAAGTATTGTTTCGTACAGTTATTACAAGTGTTGAAGTAATACGGTTTAGAGTGGAGCGTGAAGTCCTTATTTAAATTAAGACATTTAGACCAAGAGCGATTGTATGTGTTTTTTAAATCTTGTTTGTTGCGTGCGGTAAAGCCGTAATTCATCAAGCCTCAGTCTAAACTTAAATTGACATAAAATAACGATTTATGTTTCATTTAGAATCTGTGCAAGAATCGTTGGAGAGGAAATTCGGTGAAACTATCCCAATCACTCCCTCGACGTTGTTCACCAAGAGGATAGCCGGTGCTTCGGAAAAAGACATCGTTCATTCTGGACTTAACTTTACAATGGAAAGATCCGCTAGGGTAAGTGTATTGAATTTTGACCGTTAATATCATTAAGAAATGACGGGTTGATTGTTAAGCTCGTCAAGAAAAATCGGAAATGGTTCTTAAACTGATTTTGAGAAGAACGGCTTCGATTAGGGCACACCGAAGGCCAATCAAACATAAAAACGGATGGAATAGCCCCTTCCTATCTAATTAATGTATAGCACCTGCGGCCAACATTGGAGTTAGAGGTCCGAGAGAAAGAGAGAGAGACAGAAAGAGAGAGAGAGAGAGAGAGAGAGAGAGGAAATTTTCAAATTTTGACGTGAATAGGATTTTGGGTACGCTGAGCTCTATTTTTGCATCTAAAAAATAGTACGAATTTTTTGTACCGAAATATTTTGTAATAAGGGGATTTTTTTTATCATCCTATTATATGGTTTTGAAAATGCTATTTTTATGAGGGTAACATGCAAATGGATCCCTTTAACTGTTACTGTAATAAAAACGAAAACAGAATTTCAAAAATATTTTTCCAAAAATTCAAATTTCCATTGGAATACTTTAGGAGGGAATTTTTGGGTGTGCCCGTCTGCTTGGAAGAAAAGGAGAATTTGAAAATAATTAGGTAGTTAGAAAGAGAGGTAGTAATATACAGTTTTACTCCTGATAATTCGAGGAGATTAAGAATGAATGAATGCTTGTGATATTTTTACAAACAACCATAAGCTATTAAATTAAAGTTAATATTCAAGTATCCACCAGTGCGCAGCATGTATTTTTTTCTTGCTTTCAAACGTAGTGTTGTTTTTTTTTGTTTTGTGTTAATACTAACATATTCAATAATGCTCAAATGAGGTGACTACAAATTTACTTTTAAAACAAGCATAAAACAGAGTTTTTCATAGATTCATATTTCTCCATTATTTCGTTTTTAAGCTCTTGAGTTATCCACTTAAATCTCTGAATTATTCGAATGACAGGCTTCAATATGTGATATAAGTTTAATGTTAATTGTTTAGCAAAAAATAATTCGCCTTTTTCAAAATTCGACCATTTATTATATTTGCACTCCATATACGACCCTCTCTTTTGTGCGTTTTATTTGTAATTAAAAGTCTTACTTCATTCGGGCATAGTGTTGTAGTAGGCGTGTTGTAGAGTCGTGCAATATGTCGTTTTAACCAATTTTAACCTATTTTCTACACATTGAAACGTTATTTTATTTGACTTTGCACAGGCCTGCCTAAAAGTTGGTTAACTATTAATTAAAAATAGGTTTAAAAAGCTTTTTTAATGATCTGTTGACTGGTTAACCACTTTTAAAATGTAAAAGCTTTTGGACCGGCCTGTACTTAGCGACGGCAAATTTTGACAGTAGAGTGCTATAGACGGACTCTATTCTCCCCCTCCACTTTTGTTGTCCCCTCACCCCCCCCCTCCGGTGACCTAGAGATAGACCCCGCCCACTTGGTCTTGGTTGTATTCGACCTTGAATGACATTGAGCTAATTTGAACTTTAATGTCCTTTAGTTTTTGTTGAAGGTCGCGCATATGACCTTGGGATTGCTCTAAGCGTGTATGACCTAGAACGCCCTTTTGACTTTGTGTGCCCTTGAGATAATTTCAAGCGACAGCGACCTTGAGTGTCCTTGCGGATATTTTGAGATAAGACCCATGACCTTGAACGCTCTTGAGACTGAATATTGGTTACATATTTCGGTATGATGTAACCATAACCGCTTTGTTCTAAATAGGTTAATTTATGTTTTTCGTTAGTTATTGATAATTTCAGCAACTTCGGTAATAATTTCAGCACCCCTTTTCGGTAAATAAGAACTAAAAACACAGCCATTTTCTTTATCAAATAATGTTGCAATAACACTTTTCCCAAAACGACCATTTGTTAATTGTAGTTTCTTTATAATATATCGCTTTCCAATATCTAGAGAGGAAAAAGGTATACGTTCTATTTGTTCCACTGGTTTGTTAAAACTCTCATTAATTTTGATAATTGTTTCTTGTGAGAGAGACATTATTGTTTGAAATAAGTATAGTAGTACCTTTAATAAATACACCTCACAGATAATACAATATGCGACTATCAGAATACTGAACACAGTGCTTTACTAGTCAGAAAGTTATAACTGTTTTCAACATTACGGATTCCTATATAGCACCCAGAACATATTCTGGGTGCTATATAGGACGAGGCAAAATACACGCAAACATTTTACCAGTTTATTGAAGAAATTCAACATATGTCATTATTCTGCATATAGTTCCAAAAAGGCCGCTATAGTGGAGAGAGCTATTAAAACACTGAAAAATCGATTATACAAAGAATTTTCTGCCTGAGGGAGCTATAGGTGGTTGGAGCTTTTACCAAAAGTTACAAAGTTATATAATCATAGCATTCATCGTACAATAGGAATGAAGCCTGTAGATGTAACACCGCAGACACATATAAAAGCATACGATTATTTATAAGTTGTACCGAAAACTTTTAAATTTGAAATCGGTGATACGGTGCGTATAAGTAAATGCAAGAGTGTCTTTGAAAAAGAATATACACCAGCTTGGTCGACTGAATTGTTTAAAGTATCAAAAGTCAATATTACGAATCCACCAACATATACAGGGTGTCCAGAAAAGTTGTTCATATTTATATACTTGTTTACTCCTAGGCAGCACACAATGCGCGTACCGGATTTTCTTATCATCGAAGATTGGTTCAGGGAAAATTAGTTGCTATGGAGCGTTTCACCGGACAACAACGTGCTTTCTGCGATCGCGCGTATTATCAAAACAATAATTCGCTTCCGTTCGGATTGCGATAGGTTTTGTCTAATCGACTCACGCACACGTTCGATGTTGTTTGCATCTCGGCTTGACCTTGGACGACCTGCAGAAGGTACTAAATTTACCTTCTACAGTTCGTCCATGCAAACAACATCGAACGTGTGCGTGAGTCGAATAGACAAAACCCATCGCAATCCGAACGGAAGCGAATTATTGTTTTGATAATACGCGCGAACACAGAAAGCACGTTGTGCATCCATGTACCAGTGAACCAGTATTTTCAAACTTTTTTTATCCATTGCTTAATTAAATTAACACTCGGCGCCCTGTTTATCTCGTGTAAATTATAATCGGCTCTATAAAGACAACGAGCCGTGATAAGCGAATTATTGTTCTGATAATAGGCGCGAACGCAGAAAGCACGTTGTCCGGTGAAACGCTCCATGGCAACTAATTTTCCCTGAACCAATCTTCGATGATAAGAAAATCCGGTACGCGCATTGTGTGCTGCCTAGGAGTAAACAAGTAAATAAATATGAACAACTTTTCTGGACACCCTGTATATTAGAATCATCTGATGGTCAACCTATCATGGGGTGTTCTATGAAGCCGAATTACAAAAAACCAACAACGCAGATGTCTACTTAATTGAAAAGGTCATTTGTCGTCGGAGAAGAAATTCGATAGATCAACTTTTTGTAAAATGGTTAGGATTTTCCGATACTTAAAACTCTTGGATTAATGCACATACATGATTTAATTTAAAAATATTTGTTTTATTTTTGCTGTATATTATAATGGTTTAATGTTATCTCTTGTAAATGTAGCAAACAACTAAAAACACATCTTTACATTTAATTGTTTATCTAGAACCCAATTAAACTCTTAAAGTATTTTAATAGGATAGAAATAGGAAGAGATGCATAATATTTAGATATTTTTTTTTCATTTAATACATTTTTTTAATTCCATAATAGGTACTTTTTTCTAGATTTGTAAACATTATCAAACATTTTCGCCTATCTTCATGAGTTTGCTCATGTATCAATTTCTTGATTTCTTCGGTTAAATCCCTACTTCTTTGTTCTTGTGCAACCTTCCTCATTGTAATCATTAGCATTATAAGATCCTTTACACAAATAGTGCACTATAAAAATCTAACCCAAACTAACCTGGTGCTAACCCAAGACATACCCAAAATCAAGAAAAAAAACTGTTTAGAAACATAATCTTTAAAAAAATAATAAAAAATAGCAACGGGGTTCGAACCTCGACCGTCCAGGTGAGACCCAGCTGTATAAACCTCTACACCACGAGAGCTCTTGACAGAAATCGATTGCATCACGCAGACATATCGTAATACGAGATGGATCGACCAATAGGAGAGGTCGATTTTTACATAGTGCACTATTTGTGTAAAGGATCTTTAAATGCTAATCATTACATATTGCTTTATTATATTAGCAAATAATTGACGTAATTAATGAATTTTGAGATCTACGTATTGCTTATTGGTCGCATCCTTAACACTTCTTGGATCGGATACTTTAGTTAAGCGTTTCCCCTGAATATCGTAGTCGCCACTGGTAGTAAGTTTGAAACCAGTGCCTGACAGCCCACGAGCACATCCATCATTTGCTCTGGTTCGCTGACGACCAAATATGTCAATAATTGTGTTGTTAACAGGCGCCATTTTAAACTTATACTAAGTTACTTTTTCTATAGCTGATGCTTATATTAGAAAAAAAAACAATTAAATTTAAAAATATATTACAAAATTACAGGAATGTTGCAAATATTTAATTGCCTTACAATGTTATAAGATTGGTGAAAACAATGTTTTGTTTTGTCATACAAAGTTACAAGAATTTGGTAAATAATGGGGTTTTTTGTCCATTTTTGATGCTTGCACTGGATCTTCGTGTAGAACATATTTCTCTCGAGGTCTCTTGTAAGCTTGGGTTCCATCAAACTGATGTAACTTCTACATCTTTATAAAGGCAATCTTTTTCGACAAAGTCCCCTGGGAATTTGTGGGATTTCAATTACCAATAGCTTCAAATCGTCCTCAAGCATTTGATTGCAAAATGTGTCCAGGTCAATGCAACCATAAACACACCTCACACACGTGTGCACCAATACAAAAAATTAATGCATCCTTCAGGTACTTGGCATATTTTTCATCGTCAACACACTTTCTCAAATATGCGATATCTTCACGCGTATTTCTTAGCAGTACTGCTAAACTTCTAATGTATGAAACATTATTTTCGTTATTTATAAAATTGACCATATTGCTCTCTGTGAAAAAGAAAACATCGTGTCAGCATTCTGATAATTCATTATAATTAAATGTAATCAAAATTTTAAAACTAGTACAGTTCCAAGATAATGTAATTATTCCAGATTATCAAACCTTACAAGAGAATGTGTTTTGGCACCGGAGTATGTGGATTCGCTTTGTTCTAAATAGGTTAATTTATGTTTTTCGTTAGTTATTGATAATTTCAGCAACTTCGGTAATAATTTCAGCACCCCTTTTCGGTAAATAAGAACTAAAAACACAGCCATTTTCTTTATCAAATAATGTTGCAATAACACTTTTTCCAAAACGACCATTTGTTAATTGTAGTTTCTTTATAATACATCGCTTTCCAATATCTAGAGAGGAAAAAGGTATACGTTCTATTTGTTCCACTGGTTTGTTAAAACTCTCATTAATTTTGATAATTGTTTCTTGTGAGAGGGACATTATTGTTTGAAATAAGTAGTAGTACCTTTAATAAATACACCTCACAGATAATACAATATGCGACTATCATAATACTGAAGAGTGCTTTACTAGTCAGAAAGGTTATGACTGTTTTCAACATTACAGCATCTTACATAGCACCCAGAACATATTTCTCAAGGTTATGTTACGTCATACCGAAATATGTAACCAATATTCAGTCTTAAGAGCGTTCAAGGTCATGGGTCCTATCTTAAAGTATCCGCAAGGACAGTCAAGGTCGATGTCACTTGAAATTATCTCAAGGGCACACAAAGTTAAAAGGGTGTTCTAGGTCATACACGCTTGGAGCAATTCCAAGGTCATATGCGCGACTTTCAACAAAAACTCAAGAACGTTCAAGGTCAAATTGGCTCAATGTCATTCAAGGTCGAATACACCCAAGGCAAGTGGGCGGGGTCTATCTCCAGGTCACCGGAGGGGGAATGAGGGTGCAACATAAGTGGAGGGGGGAGAATTGTGTGCGTCTATAGCACTCTACTTTTGACCTTCAGTCTGCTTAAGCTATTCAAAAAAAGTAACGGAATAAAATTGCGAACAGTTCTTCATATGTCTAAATTTTCTTTAGTTTTATGAAATTAAAAGCACAAAATTACAAATTCATTTGAAACATTTTAATTGGCAAACCCATTGGCAACACGAATACTTCTGGTTTTAGGCTATGCAAGCGACCGCCCAGATGTATGGTCTCGGATTGGACTTTAGATCTGCAGCTTATATCAATTCAGTACAAAAAATATTCCACACAACTAGCACGGCAGGTTTTGCTTATTAGGCCCATTTTTTTTTAAACATAATCCACGTTTTTCTAATTAGGCACTGACAGTGATATATTTAAATGAGCGCATGACGAGCAGTTATAATCGCAGATTTAGAAAATAAATTACAAAAAACGCATATTGGCTTGTATTTTTTATAACTTACAATAGTAACTATTATCAAGTTCTCAAAGTCATGATTCCCAAACGTCATCTGGCGGTGCCTAATGAGAGGCGAACGATCGGTCCTAATTTAGTTCGGAATACATTTTTGGGCATAGAGATATATCGCCCTTGTGTCTTCCGATCGAAAAATATTAAGGACCCGATTTCTCTTAAGTAATATAGTTCAATTTTACTCAAAGAAGACAAATCATCGAGAAACAACGTTGCTGGTTTTTGTATCGGTGTATTCGCTTAATTTCTCGTAAAACCCACCTTTTTGTGTATTTAGATAAACATAATTTATATCTCATTTTAACTAGAGGCGATGTATTAGCTTCGTTATCGATTAAACAATTAGCAGTAAATTAAAATAATAAGATATAATTGATATGTAAATTAGTCCAGTCAGTTATTCATTTCCCATTGGATTAAAAAGTGTCAATAAAAACAAGATACATATTTAGTGATTCATATATTTTTTACATCCATATTTTAGGTTACTTTTGATTGCTTTATTTTATTGGCTCGTTTTCTTTAAATAAGAGAAAAAATAGAGTGACGTTGTTTGCTCGGAGGTAGGCCCTTTATATTTTTACTTCGTAGATAGTACTGCATTTCCAATTAAATAAATTCAGGTATTTCGCATTAAGTATTATAAATAAAATAAGTATTTTTATCATTATAGTCGAACGTCATTTAAAAAAAATTGGACCAAAATTTTGATATTTTCACTTAGTTCCTAAGCATTTTAGAGTAGATACGTGTGCAGTTTTTTTTAAATCGATTTTTGGCCAATAAATTGACTTACATGCATACAGGGCTTTATGGAAACAATGTCATATTCATGAATGCAAAATAAGAACAAATTTTGTATTCGTATTTTCAAGATACGAGGTCTCAAAAGAAGCTACATCGAATTTTGCAACGATTTTTTTAGACATTACTGTGACAGATGACTTTCTTATGATAAAGCAGTTTAAGCTGTGTATTTTGCAGCTTTTGGTCGCATTGAGTTGATTTGAACTAACCCAAGCTATTATATTAGCATTCATGTTTCGGAAGCTGTTGATCACCCTGTATCTTGAAAAGCGACGCTTTCTTCGAAACTGCTTCCATATAAAGTTTCGAGGAAAATGGCTCTTGTGAATACATGTCATTACTTCTATACGACCTTGTACACAGGATGTTTCTCAGGTGTAGCCAAAACGTGACGATTTGGACAAGCGTGAACAATAATTGCCTCTCAAACGAAAGTGCCCAAATTACAAACATTCAAATTTAACTGAATCGTCATGTTTTGCCTTCAGGTGTTTAATATACAGTGTCTCTCAGTTTCATTGCTCGATCAGCTGTAACAATTAATAATTAGACTATTTTTTAAATTTTGGGAAATGTTATATGACCTAAAAGTTACTCCTTAGGTGTGCGGAGATAGTGTGGGAGAATGAGCTCACTTTTTTAACCAGAAATTTGATATGGCCATTATAATGTTGTGCCAAATGTTATCAAAACGCCGAACGCTACTTCTGACCATGGCATACTTTTTACCCATTTTCCTCTAACATCTCCTCGCACGCCCATGGACCAAATTAAATCTGGATATTTCGTTAACATTTGCCAAAGTTTGAAAATAATCGGATATTAACAACTGAGCTACTAGGGTGTGGCCCTAGAAACCGCAACACATTGTATATTACACATACTTGGGAAGCCTCCCCCCATAACATTTACCAGTTATAACAAAACTTAATTGTAAATATAACAATAAATTATGTGAAATAAAATATGGGCCTTTCATTAGACATTTTTGGCTAAAAGAAATAAGGTAAGTAAAACTTTGTTGCTATTGAAATGGTGGAGGTCAAATTAAATATCACTGCTCGAACAATACAAGAGAAAATAGGTTAATAAATTTGCTTGGATTTGGTTTTGAATTAACTTATTTGTAACGTGTTTGTCGCTCTATTAACAAATATAAGCAGGGCTTAATAGTAGAAGGTTATAGACGGGGAGATCTCTCCCCCACTGTTCAAGGTCAGGCCCGAGAATAACAACCGCAGCGAAGCGACTATAGCTGTCGGCACCTTTGAAGTTGGAGAGCCAAGTTCAATTTGTCATATGTGACAGATGACTGGTTTAATACACTAAGAGAAATGTAATGCTATACACCGATAAAACATGTAATTAATAATTACATGTTTATTATTTACTTTGTTAGAAATGTATTATGAATAGTAGTTATCTTTTAGGATTTAACGGTTTAACTCAGAGTTTACTGATTTGTCGCGTTCTAACCTTTTTGCAGTGAATGCTTCTTTGGCTTCATGAGAGTGATTTTTCAAGGTCGCATCACGACGTGGTTTATGTTTTCGTCTCGCGTTACGAAATGTTCGTATCGTTGATTGGACGACTAACCCAAACTAACCAAATCTATTAAAATTGATTATAGCGCATCGGAACCGCTTCAACTGACTAAAATAAATTGAGAATAAGTGAAACTAACCGAAAGTTGAATCGACGACTAACCCAAACTAACCAACTCTATCAAAATTGATTATAACGCATCGGAACCGGTTCAAATGACTAAAATAAGTTGAGACTAATGCCCAGTTTCTCAAAGTATGGATAACTTTATCCTTCAAATATTTCCTCTGACAACGATTGTTAATACAATTGTAACCATAGTAATTATAGGTGTCATAACTTTATACAATAGATATCTGGTACTTCAGAAACCGGGCATAGGTGAAACTAACCGAAAGTTGATTGGACAACTAACCCAAACTAACCAAATCTATTAAAATTGATTATATCGTAACGGAACCGCTTTAAATGACTAAAATAAGTTGAGAATAAGTGAAACTAACCGAAAGTTGAATCGACGACTAGCACAAACTAACCAAATCTATTAAAATTGAATTATAACGTATCGGAACCGCTTAAAATGACTACAATAAGTTGAGACTAAGTGACACTAACCGAAAGTTGATTAGACGACTAACCCAAACTAACCAAATCCCTTAAAATTGATTAGGCATAACGTATCGGAATCGGTTCAAATGACTAAAATAAGTTGAGACTAAGTGAAACTAACCGAAAGTTGATTGGACGACTAACCCAAAGTAACCAAATCTACCAAAATTGATCAAAATAACGCATCGGAACCGGTTCAAATGACTAAAATAAGTTGAATCTAAGTGAAACTAACCAAAAGTTGATTGGACAACTAACCCAAACTAACCAAAGCTATTAAAATTGATTATAACATAACGGAACCGCATTAAATGACTAGAATAAGTGAAACTAACCGAAAGTTGAATCGACGACTAACCCAAACTAACCAAATCTATTAAAATTGTTTATAACGTATCTGAACCGGCTCAAATAAGTAAAATAAGTTGAGACTAAGTGAAACTAACACAAAGTTCTAAAACAGAGTTTTATCCACAATACCGAAACAGAGTTTTTGCACTCGACTCGCGTTTCGCTAACCATGTTAGCATCATCAGATGATTAAAACTCATTTAATCATCTGATGCTAACATGGTTACCGAAACGCGCGTCGCGTGCAAAAACTCTGGTTCGGTATTGTGGATAAAACTCTGTTTTAGTGCATGTTGCGAAGGTTCCAAACCCCAACGTAGTTAACACAAAGTTGAATCGACGACTAACCCAAACTAACCAAATCTATAAGTTGAGAATAAGTGAAACTAACCGAAAGTTGTTTGGACTATTAATACAAACTAACCAAAATTGATAATAACCTATCGGAACCGGTCCGGATGTAAAAAGTCGATTAGTTACACGTATTATTAACATATGTCAAAAGAAACAAACAATGATGTGAATACGAATATGTTATGATGGATATATCTTTGTAATATCATTCCAATATGTCAAAATGTATGTTAAAATATTGTAAATTCATTCCTTATTAAAATACGACTATGCACGATTCTGTCAATCAAACATTTTAAGAAAATGTCAAATGTGACAGATGAATATATTCGTCAATATTTCCCTTAATATAACAGATATCGAAAAAATTGTTTAACAAAAGATTTGTATTTTTCAATGCTCTATCATTTGGAAATAAAATATGACACGTACAAGTGATAGTTACCTGTCAAATTCGTTTATATTAAACTGACATATGTCAAAATACATTGTTAACATTTTGACATATTTAAGTACATATTATATAATGACATATTTTTAATCATTAAAGAATGCAATGCAATAGTGTCCAAAACTAAAACAAGTAAAGAAGGTGGATGATCACCATATTGATATGTTTCACTTAAAAATACCATAGCCAGTGGCGGCTCGTCGGGGTGGGCAGTGCCCACCCTATAAAAATTCAGTAAAATGTAAAATATAAAAGAAAAAAATATTTTTCTTCGTTCGCAGTATTATATATTATTATAAAACAAATATAATTCAAAAACTTGTATAAGTATTATATTATTAATCATTTAAAACCTCACCGAAAAACAGGAGCGCAAATCGCTGACTATTATACCAAATAAATCCTATCTCCCTAGGCCAGTCGTATCGTCTATATCCAGTGCCGCCTGCTAAAGAATACAGTGCGGCGGCGCGGCGGGGCGAGCCCAAACGACCTGACCCACCGAAAGACAAACGTAATTGATATTGCTAATGAGAAAGACAAAGAGGGAGGAGTGGCGCGTGTGTCTGAAGTACACCAACCATGCCATACACAAGGCGGTCGAGGTAGCATCTTAAGAAATAATGACATAAATATTGTTTGTTTTTCCATATTTGACCATAATAAAAGCTGTTGTTCGGCCTATAATTTCTTTGTAATATGTCTAGGTTCTCGGTTTTAATAAGCAAAGTCAAAAATATTGTTTTTAACAATAAATTAAGGAATGAAAATTTGAAAATGTTTCTAAGGCGTTTAATTCAAATGGAACCTGGGCTCTGCGGGCTAGCCCATCGGGCATATTCGGCTGCTCGGCTTGTTTGTTGCCGTGGGATTGCATTGAGTCCGTTGACGATATTTTTTCAGTGCCTACGATTGCGATTGATTATTGATTGTATGCGAATTAAAATTAAGCGGATAATGGCAAGTTTTAGTGCAAGTGTCGAGGAACAACCATGGTTCCTGCTGAACGGTATATTTACAGTTTACTAAAGGTTGCAAGCACGAATGGAAAAGAAAATTGCAAATATACTGATTAACATAGAGCGCTAGATACCTTTGCATTTTTCCTGCAATTTGCATGTATATCGTAATATAACCAGTGGCAGCTATTCAGGTGTAGTAGGTAAACTTCACCCTTCACAAATATAAATATTAAAACCAAAAATGTACTAATATTTTTCAATTTATAATTTATATAGTATTTACTTTTAAACAAAGAAATACGGCATGTTATAATTTATGAACAGCTGGCACGAGCAGTTTTCCACCGCTAACAAAAACTGCTGTATTAAAATGATCAAAAATAAATTATATTAACTTTTTTTACGTTAAATCGACTTGGGAATATCCCAATGGGAAATTTGTCAATAATGCTTGGTAACAAACTAAAATACGCAGCGTTAGCTCGTGAATGGCGTGCTGTTAACGATTTCAATGACTTTTGGGTAAATATTGGGCGTGGCACCCCAAAAATTTGCCCTCTTCTCTGCACCTTTCACGAATTCTATTCCCCACTTCGTCTGCCCACCCATTACTGAACTCCACGAGCCGCCACTGACCATACCTTTGTTGGACTCATTCACCAAATCTTTGACGTAACGGACGCATACATATGCGTCTGCGCCGCTCTCATAACATTTTCGAAAAAGGTTCGTATTCTTCTAAATAAAAAATCGATAATTGATAGAGTATTAAAAGCTATACAAAAAAATGTATAATTTTTTCATGTGTAGTTCATAGTTAAGCGAGAAAAAAATTATGAAATACAATAGGAAACCGAAAAAGTTTGATTCATTTACGATTTATCCGAAATAACTTTGTTATTAAAGATCCTATCGAAAAAAGTATTAAGATATATTGTAGAGGAATTCAAAACATAATTTTCTGCACAAACCAGGTTATTCCGATTGTCATTGTTTTATAGATAATTGAAAATATATCTGAAACATATATCGTGTTCATTTATAACATTTTTTCATTGTTTTCATGTGTCGAGTTCAAATATGGTTGTTATCATATACAATATAGCGTAATACTCTACGATTGATAAGACAGAGAAATATTGGTTTAGTGCATTTACACAAACAGTTAGCATAAAACAATGGGTTAATTTAAGAAGATCGTCATAATATATATATTTAATGAACAATTTACATATATTATATTTTCAAAAAAATTACATGTCAAATGACGATATTAAAGTAGTGGTAAATATAAAAAAATTATGTTACCCCTCACTATCCTATTAACCCATAATATGTAACACAAAATTAGCCACATTTTTTAATGATTAAAAATATATCTCGAAATATAATACTTAAATATGTCAAAATGTTAACAATGTATTTTGACATATGCCAGATTAATATAAACGAATTTGACAGCTGTAACTATCAAATGTGACAGTTGTACGTGTCATATTTTATTTCTAAACGATAGAGCATAGAAAAATACAAATCTTTTGTTAAACAATTTTTTCGATATCAGTGGCGTAGCTACCGGGTGGGCCAGGGGGGGCAAGGCCCCACGGCGCCAAGAGAAATTAGGCGCCGCTCCACAATACCGAAACAGAATTATTGCACTCGGCGCGCATTTCGCTGACCATGTTCGCATCATCAGGAGATGATTAAAACAGTTTTAATCATCTCCTGATAATGCTAACATGGTTAGCGAAACGCGCGTCAAGTGCAATAATTCTGTTTCGGTATTGTGGATAAAACTCCGTTTAGTGCATGTTGCCGAAGGTTCCAAACCCCAACATAGGTGTATCTGTTGGTCGGTTGCCGTATATATTTTACATTCATATTCCTGGAAATAAAAAAAAAGCGTTTGCACTATGTGCGCAAATCAGAAGTGAAACTGATTTGGTTATAAAGTAGTTTTTCTTTAATTAACTAAAAGAGAATGCCTAAATGAAAAAACTATTCTTCATAAAATTTTCACTTATGTCTTGACAAGGTAATAGAGCAAACCCCATATTTTTATCTTGTAAACTAGCAAAGATATCACAATAATTATACGCCCTAGCTTTATACATATCCTAACGGATTTGGTTAAAAAGTAGTTTTTTTAAATATATCACTCAATTAACCAAAAGAGAAAGCCTAAATGAAAAACTATTCTTCATAAAAGTTTCGCTTATGTCTTGACAAGGTAATAGAGCAAATCCCATATTTTTATCTTGTAAACTAACAAAGATATCACAATAATTATACGCCCTAGCCTTATATATATCTTAACGGATTTGGTTAAAAAGTAGTTTTTTTAAATATATCACTCAATTAACCAAAAGGGAAGGCCTAAATGAAAAAATCTATTCTTCATAAAAGTTTCGCTTATGTCTTGACAAGGTAATAGAGCAAACCCCATATTTTTATCTTGTAAACTAGCAAAGATGTCACAATAATTATACGCCCTAGCCCCTAGCCTTATACATATCTTAACGGATTTGGTTAAAAAGTAGTTTTTTTAAATATATCACTCAATTAACCAAAAGAGAAAGCCTAAATGAAAAAACTATTCTTCATAAAAGTTTCGCTTATGTCTTGACAAGGTGATAGAGGCAACCCCATATTTTTATCTTGTAAGCTAACAAAGATATCACAATAATTATACACCCTAGCCTTATCATATCTTAACAGATTTGGTTAGAAAGTAGTTTTTTTAAATATATCACTCAATTAACCAACAGGGAAGGCCTAAATGAAGAAAACTATTCTTCATAAAAGTTTCGCTTATGTCTTGACATGGTAATAGAGCAAACCCCATATTTGTATCTTCTAAACTAACAAATATATCACAATAATTAAACGCCCTAGCCTTATACATATCATAACGGATTTGGTTCAAAAGTAGTTTTTCTTTTTAATATAGGTATCACTCAATTAACAAAAGGGAAAGGCCTAAATGAAAAAAAAAACTGTTCTTCATAAAAGTTTCGCCTATGTCTTGACAAGGCAATAGAGCAAATCCCGTATTTTTATCTTGTAAACTAACAGAGATATCACAATAAACGTCCGTGACCGTTTTCAGTTCCCTACCAGCTCGCCCGCCGTGTGTTGCGATCGCCCGCCGTGTGTCGGGATCGCGACCATCAAATTTTACTCCCGGCGGGCGTTAAGAAGTTTCACTTCAAAAATATACGTTTAATATTATGATGTATTATTTTTGGATTAATTTGCGTATATACACAAAATATAGGTTTGTTTTAGGCGCCAGCGGATAGGCTTGCCCCCCGGCGCCCACATTTCTAGCTACGCCACTGTTCGATATATGTTACATTAAGGGAAATATTGACGAATATATTCATCTAACACATTTGACATTTTCTTAAAACGTTTGATTGGCAGAATCTTACTTGGTCGTATTTTAATAAGGAATTAATTTACAATATTTTAACATACATTTTGACATATTCAAATCAAATCAAATCAAATCAAATTTATTTATGTCAAAATGTGCAAATAGCATTTACATATGTCAAAGAAAATACATATAACTAACACTACAAATAATGTAAATTTTTTCATAAATTTAAAACTCAATATTATAAAGGTTTTTTTTAAATAATAATAATGTTAAAACACTATATTAAAAATAAGATATCCTAATGGAATAATTAAAATAACATATAACACTAAAATATTAAAACATCAAGATTAAGAAATTCTGCTGTACTATAAAATGCTTTCCCTAATAAGAAACTTTTGAGTGCTTTTTTAAACTTTTGCATAGGAAGTACTCTAATCTCTTGTGGAAGTTTATTAAAAAACTTCACACCAATAAAATTAGGTCTACATTGGCACCTTTTCAGCCTGCAATAAGACGGGACCAAATCACCTCTAGATCTGGTATTGTAGTCATGTAGATCCTCATGAGTCCTATATCAGGCCAGGCCACTCTTAACATGCAACAGATTTTCAAGAATATACACAGAGGGAAAAATCAATACACCCCACTCAGCGAATGAAGCCCTACAGTCCTCCCTGTATGCTAAGCCAGCCATAAGCCTCATAGTTCTCCTTTGTAAGCCAAAGACCTTACTTAGCAGAAGGCGCTGATGCTCCCCAAGCCAATATTCCATATACCATTATGCTGTTAAATACCGCAAAATAGGCAGTTCTAAGTGTTTCCCGTGATACACAACCTACAAGACTTCGCAAAACAACAACACTCGTACGAAGTCTTGCATACGCCGTTTCCACGTGGGGTTACCAGTTTAATCTGGAGTCCAGGCAGATGTCCAGGAACTTGACTGATTCCAGAGGAGAATATTACCAATATATCTCAGGGTAAATGTCATAATTTGGGTCTTCTCAGCAATAAGCAACATACGATTTGAAAGGAACCAAGACTCCACTGCCTCGCGTCCCTTCAATAGTTTTTCTCTAGCTTCCTGTTCTGTTTCCCCAGTTACAGCAATGGTTATATCATCCGCAAAAAGCACAAATTTAGCCTCCTCACAGCAGAGAGGTAGGTCATTAATGAAAATCAGAAAGAGACTTGGACCAAGGATCGACCCCTGGGGCACACCAATATCCAGAAGCGATTCCGCAGAGGTCACAACATCCACCCTTACTGCTTGGTAACGCCCAGCAAGGTACGACTGCGTCAACTTAATACTATCTTCACCTCGATCTTCACCAAAGTTGTAGAATTTAATTTTTTTAATAAAAGAGAATGTGTGCCACAATCAAAAGCCTTGCTGAGGTTACAAAACAGGGCATCAAAGTACTCCATATCCTCAAGTGAGTCCATTACCCCCTCTAGAAGGTCCAACACTCCCTGGACAGTGCTTTTCTTATGTCTGAATCCAAACTGTCGGTCGCTAAACAGCCCATGGGTCTCAAATAGATCCACTATCTGTGTCGCCATGATCTTCCCAAAATGTTTGGACATAGCAGGGAGCAAAGAAATTGGCCTATAATTAGCAACCAGTGATTTATCTCCCTTCTTGCATACTGGTGTTAATAAAGCTTTTTTTAGAGCGCCTGGAAAGATGCTCTCACGAACACACTGATTAAAAAGTTTGGTGAGTGGAATATAAATGAAATCTTTTACTGACTTTATGATTTCTACTGTTAAACCATAAATATCTACACTTTTTTTGTTCTTTAATTGTGTGATTGTATCCCTCATTTTTATATAAGTGATATCTTGATAATCAAAGTGTTGGAATGAAGTTTTTATTTTGTTGAGATGCAAGAGAGGATCACTAGTCTCCTGAGGCATCTTAAGATTTTTTGCTACACCGGAAAAGAAGTTGTTAAATTCTTGCGGCAGTATATGACAGCTGGTGTTTTTGTATTAGTTACTTTACCTCTTTTTGAATTTATAATTTGCCACATACATGCTTGGATTACTTGAAGAGTTTATTGCCATTCATTTGCCAATCTCTTTGCCTCCCTGATAGATTCTTTATATATTTTTTTTAAATGTTTTATAAATTACCCAATCATTCATTCGATTGTATTGCTTACATATATCAGTTAACAGATGTGAATGTTCTCTCATATCCTTAAGATCATTATCAAACCAACTGACTCTATTGACCTGATCCGATCTGACACAGAATTTCTTCTCAGGGAACGATTGCATGTATGCATCCCCAAGTGACTTCATTAAGATACAGAATTTTTCCTCAATACCAATCTCTGCACTATCCACAAAATCCCACGAAATATCCGCAATGTTATTATAATAATTGTTTAACCCCTTCTGTGTAATGGGTCGAAAAACTTTTTTTTTGGACAGCACTACTGTCTACCCCAAAATTAAATTCAAGCTGTTGACCCAGATGATCCAAGAGGTTCATATTAAGAGTCTTTGCCAAAAATGGCCTTGTTGTAAAATTTAAAAAGATTATCCAGGCAAGATTCTCCACGTGTTGCTTCAAAGATTGTTCGTTGAAAACCGTATGACCCCAGAAGATCAAGCAGTACAGACGACTTACCCTGTGTTGTGCCAAACATAACATTGAAGTCCCCTGCCAGAATGATATTCCTTTCCTGGCCAATATGACTCATTACACCCTCTAGAGCAGACAAAAAAATTAAAATTACATTACGATATATCCATCATGACATATTCGTATATACACATTATTTGTTTCTTTTGCATATGTTAATAGTACGTGTAACTGATTGACTTTTTACATCCGGACCGGTTCCGATACGTTATAATCAATTTTAATAGATTTGGTTAATTTCGGTTAGTCGCCCAATCAACTTTCGGTTAGTTTCACTTAGTCTCAACTTATTTTAGTCATTTGAAGCGGTTCCAATACGTTATAATCAATTTCGATAGATTTGGTTAGTTTGGGTTAGTAGTCCAATCAACTTTCGCATAGTTTCACTTATTCTCAACTTATTTTAGTCATTTGAAGCGGTTCCGATACGTTATAATCAATTTTAATAGATTTGGTTAGTTTGTGTTAGTCGTCCATTCAACTTTCGGTTAGTTTCACTTAGTCTCAACTTATTTTATTCATTTGAACGGGTTCCGAGACGTTATAATTAATTTTAATAGATTTGGTTAGTTTGGGTTAGTCGTCCAATCAACTTTCGGTTAGTTTTACTTAGTCTCCAGTTTTTGTCCAGGATCGTCATTTTGCCCCGGCTATATCTCCTGAAAATTTCAGCCCCTTAGCTATACTGGAACATGCTTAATTAAAGGAGCGTTTCACTTTGAATTAGTAATTAACACACAAACAAAACAAATGAAACTGGCGTTCACGTAAAAATTTTGTCGGCACTAAACACATCTCGGACTAAACTAAACTGACAAGCACGTGGAGATGACAGTTGGCTGGTTTACCTCCCACTCCAAATTTTTGGGCGGGATTTATGTTGTCGCTTCTCTGCGGTTGTTATTATCGGTTGAGAGGATCTCTTTCCGGTTATAATCTCCTACTATAGCGGACATTGTATATGAATTACGATACGATTTTCCATTAATTATTAAAAAAAAATTAAATTTATCCATTGTCGAGTCGACAAAGCTTGAATTACATTAACTAGACAAATTTTGGAAGAATAGGTAATGTCTGGTGATACGTGAAAAGTAGTTGATCTAAAATGCAATATTAGTATCTAGTAATGTAGGGGTGATAGCGTTCCTATTGCTAGTGCCAAAACATAAAAAAAATAAATTCATACGTTCGTTTTGCCACATCTCAATTTGGGCCATGTAAAATTTGTATTGCCAGGCTAAAATTGTGATTTACTTAGGCCGACTTTTACAATATCAAATTATCGGTTCTGTGGTTTAAACTTCAAATAATAGTCAACTTATCGGCCTTAATATTACATTTTTTAACCCATTCAGAACTAATCAAGTCATCTAAATATACAAGGATATTCCAGAGCCTGACAACTCTGATCGAGCTACAGCATGTGTCCGCCTACATTTTGTTTGTCGTGGTATACTTTAGTTGCACATCATTGTTTTTCCAGGCTTTATTTAGTAGTAGTTTTATTTGTTTTGCTCTAAATGTGCTTAATGATTATTTTGCAGGCAATCATGGACATCGCCTCGGTGTATGGAATGGGGCTAGATTTGCGATGCGCCGCTTACATTAATTCAGTCCAAAAAATATTTACTACCACCACTACGGCAGGCTTGACCTTCTAAAAGGGTCGGAAGCTTTATATTACAAGGGGTATAGATAATGTGGTTTGTTGTGTGGTGGACGTCCTGTAGTTGTGGTTTTAAACCTTTGGATCTTATCATTTAAATTATCAGTTATAAACACAAAATATTGAGGAAATGATTATTCATGCCAGTAACGTAATAAGTAAAGCACCAACCTTATACTTTGAATAAATAATAGGGAAATAATTTACTTATTTAATTAAGCTACCGGCTTGGTGCTTTAGAAGTACCCATACCTGTTTGATACCTACTTCAGATACTCTATTTTAAAATTCTTGACAGGCTATTTGATAATAATAAATTGGTTGATGCTTTTTCTTGTGACAGTGGTATGCTTGGATTGAAAAATCTGTTAGTCTATGTTGTTCTATAATTATAATTAAGATACTGAAGCAGAAGATATGCATATCAAGATGTAGGTACCTATATTCCTTATTTTAAACAAACTGAATCTTTAGAGCATGCATTCTAACAAAATATAAATCTAAATTTTACAACAATATATCTGAAGAAAAATCCATAATATCTTGTTTCGAAGCAGTGTACCGCTTTGAACAACTAAATAACTTTCAATTATTCTCGTGCTAGTTTCACGTTAAATATTCGAATTTCAGGCAATCATGAGGACGGCGCAGCAGTACAACTTAGGTATCGACCTGAGATCAGCAGCTTACATCAACTCCGTAGAGAAAATCTTCATCACCACCACAACGGCTGGTCTCACTTTCTAGTTTTAAGAACCCCATCAGGTTTTCTTTGCATCTCTGTCTGTCTACGAAATTATATTAATTTTACTTTGGGCCTTCGGACAACATTATTAAGCTCTTTTAGAGTTTGACAATGAAATTGTTATATTTATACTGCAATATTCAAATACTTAAATAATCTTATGTAAGATTTAATATGTTTCACATACATATAAAGGCCCTCAGTGCTAGTTCAAATAGTGGCATCATCAGCGAATAATATCAACTTAGCAGAACGCTCTGTCATGGCAATGGAACCTAAACCATTCGTTTCAAGGCTATAAAATATTTTCACTATCTCTTAACCTCAACTTCTATTGTATAGGAACAGGTAAGATTATAGAAATCTGATACTTCTGGAGGCTGGAGGTGAGGACGAACGTCACGCATTATTACGGACAAATAATTGGTGATAACACGAAATAGAGAATTTATTCTGTTAGCTTAGCCTCGCATTAATTTGTCCAACGTTTGGCAAAATACAAAATCTCTTCTTTGGTTCATCTTACTTTAGAACATGCATGAGACCATTAATGTTGCTATATGAATCCCATAAGCTGTTGAGTTTCTGCTCAAAAATTCGCATGCATTTCCGTTTGGTTGTAATAGGCATCTATAACTTAACCGAACTGTTTCTGAAGTAATACTACATTTGAAGTTTTCCTTGCATTGTTACTGGCAGCAATATGGATCAATGGACTGGATTTTTGTGTTGGAAGGAAAACAGGACTGATTCTACAGCAGTCACATGCCAATCAATTTGATTAATTCGTGATTGGCTATGATCTTACCACACACTAAAGTATATGCTAACCCATATAGTCAGTGCCTGATTGCATGGGTTAGCATAGGCTAGACAGAGATGCAAAGTGACTAAATAAATATCGAAATATTTTTTTTAATCCCCCTTTACAATGTTCACGCTTTAACTCGTTCGAATAATATAACAAATATCATGTTCATTAAGGTATTAGAAAAATATATCTATAAAATGTTGGCCTTATTCTGAAGGTTATTAAATTGTATGTAAATTTGAAATTAAATAATTTTAATTTAAAATTCAACTCTTGTTTGATTCGATTAACTTTTTCAAAAAACTTCGAACTTAATGCTGCAGTCAATCTGGTATGTCCGGCACGAACGGGATAGAAAGTTCTGAGGTTTTTTTTTAACAAGATATCCATCTTCTGCTCGGACCTCTCTGTGGCGGCATTTATTGGATGGACCACCACCTGTATATTG
>MU184834.1:31709-48275 GCA_016904865.1 Pissodes strobi | reverse complement strand
GTTCAAATGTTAAGAGTTGGATAGCTGATTGTTTGGTAAGCTGTGGTAATATGTTGCTCGGTGTCACTCAATCGATGAGGTGTTGTAGTCCTTCTATGCAGACTGCACTCCTTCATATACTCCCTCTAGGGCTAAAATGTGTTCTGAGTAGACATTAAATATCAGTGAGGAGGATAATATAAAGCCTTGCCTTACACCTCATAGGATGTTTATCTCATCTGTTTCCTCCATCCAATCTTACAGTTGCCGATTGACTCCAATACAATATTTCTCAAGTCTTCTACCATGCTCTGATATTGAAATCTACAAATGCCTTTTGATAGCCACAATCAGGCAACGATGTCATCTGGATACTGGGCTTCCCGTGTGCCCTCTACATTTTTAAAGACGAATTGCTTAAGTGATATTTTTTTGCAATTTATACATTTTTTGATGTATTATCTTCAAAAACAATAATTGCAGGAGCCTCATAAAGGCTTATTGTACTGCAAACTTTTAAGACAGGGATGACATGTAATTTAGTCAGCTCTTCAGTTCACCTTCTTCGTCAAGGATTTCGCAAAGTCCACGTCTATTTCGCCAGGTCCAGCTGCTTATGCTTAATATTTTAATTCAGAAATTAATATTGCTTGATTACCTATACACTTCTCCAAAAAAAATAATATAATTAAATTAATTTGGATATTGTTTCCCTAAAGGCATAATATTTTAGAAAAACTATTTGCCAAATTTTGGCTTGAAATCAGCTAGAGGTTGAACGAAACAAAGCGCCTGCAATAACAGTTAAGGAAACATTAACCATATATCCACGTGGAATTACAAAATGGCGGGACATAAAAAATAAACCAAAAGGCAATACACCTGGTGAAAACAGGGAAATCTCAGTCTAGACACCAAATCAATAACACCGAAGGTAATAGTAATAGATGCCTGAGACTCAAAAATGAGTCGGGTAGAGGATTATCACAAGGGTATTTCACGAAGTTAATCGTCCGTGCGTAGGGAAAACCGGGATCTACGCAGGGTTTTAATGGGCTTGTTGTGAGCATTTTCAAAATTTCCTTCTGCAAAATTAAAAATAAACGTTGGAAACCTTGAAGTACTTTCTCTATTAATTTTAGGACATACACAATTATTTCCACGATTGTTTTAATAACTACAGATTAAAATAACGATTGGATTATGTCCAAAATAGAGTAAGGGAAGCCTGGAAAATTGTTAACGTGTTAGCCGGGCTACATTTGATAACAGCTCACTTAACCAGTTTTACCGTATAACTGCTCAGAAACGAAAAACTAAACTTAGTCTCTGAGTGATCTACTATCGTATAGTTCCAGACCCTACGAAGCACATATTGATCTTAGGGAATTGAAAGGTGTCCTCAATACCATCAAGAAAGAAGACCTCTGTTGAAATTCTTGATTGTGCTCTTAATATCCTGGTAAATTCAATAAATGTTTCGTTTGATACTGGCATCTTCAGTGGTTTAGCCTTTATTCAAGGAAGGTGAAACGGATGTTCACACAAACTTCCGTCAAATTTTACTGTTACCCTCTCTGTCTAAGATCATGTGATTTGCTAATATTGATGGATGCTTGCGACCTAGTTCACGGGTTACCATAGGTATCAGTGCTTGGCTCGTCTTGTTCCTTCTTTATTTATTTATGAATCAACGGGCAAAGCCCAATTTACATAGAAATATTAGGTACAAAGTTGAATGGTGATAATTAAAATAAAAATAGATTTTGAGGTAATAACGCTATAATTCAATACAGTAATTATCAGGCGACAAGATCGCAGATTCATGTTGATTCTTTTGGCAGAGTTTTAGACTTAAACTTAGAACTAACGTAGTGTAACGTAAAAGCGTTGACATTCTCAGCCAACGGTAAAAGCTTTTTACCCTATTGTTAACAAGATCTTCTTCGACAGACGCCATAAAAGGGTTATGTGAGTTTTTGTCTTAACCTACTAAACTCATAATAGTTTTCCAATGTTGGGTGCTTTTTGTATTGTTTGAGTGCAGTTTTCTTAAGGAAAATATTATGTTTAAGTTCAGGAGAAAACCACCTAGGAAATTTCCTAGAACTGATACGTTTAAGTGGCACATATAGGTCAATCGCGGTGTTCACTATATCATAAAATATATCGACCATGTCCCCCAATGTTCTACCTTCGAATATAACATCCCAGTTTATTGCGCTAAAGTACCTAATTGTTGATAGCAATATAGTCTGCACTATTACAGCACCTACACGGTGTCCCATATAAGAATGGACACTACAGGGATCTCGCAAATTAGAAGATACAAAGATGATTAAATTAGGGAAAAGTTGCGCCTTGGTAAATCCTTCAAAGTCATGTTTCCAAATCTTAAAAAATCCGATTATTTCCGAAGATATTTGGGAAAAAAAACGAATTTTCCCGATTTTGTTTTTATTTTTTTCTGACTTTATTTGAAAAGATATGACAATGCAAATTTCACATTCCCATTGCTACTTTTCAAGTTGATGTTATTAGATTTTCAATCTGACGTTTCGTAATAACATCAACTTGAAGAGTAGGAAAAGTGGCAATGGCAATGTCATATTTGCATCGTCATATCTTTTCAAATAAAATCAGAAAAAAATAAAAACGAAATCGAGAAAATTCGGTTTTTCTCAAATATCTTCGGAAGTAATCAGATTTTTTTTTTTAGATTTCGAAGCATGACGTTGTAGGGTTCAACAAAGCACACCCTTTCTCTAATTTAATCATCTTTGTAGCTCTTCTGGTTTGCGAGATCCCTGTACTGTGCATTTTTATATGGGACACCGTGTATAAAAACCATCGGCATAGTCCTGTCTGTTATTCATCCAGTCCCTCGTTGGCATTTCTATATTCAAGACTGGGTGATATCATTGATTTGTATAAGAGTGGATAAGCAATAAATAGACCAAACATGGCAAATTTACGACCGCGAAATGTAAACAAAGAGATTTCTATTTGGACTTGCGCATTAGAAAATTAGTAGGAGCTAGTTGTTGCACCGTGAAGGTAAATAGGCAGGCCCGGACTTCGAAAGTGATTATTTCACCAAATATTCGGTAGAGGAGTCTTGCCGATTGTGAAATGGGCCCCAGTTAGCATAGTGAAACAAACAATAAGGTATAAATAAGTAATACTTATAATAATTAGACTTAGTTGAAATATGAAATCCCGGATATTTTGCCTTGAATCGAACTCGAATTATTAACTCAAAACGCCGTTCTGTCAAAACGAAAACACGTCAAAGACAAAAGCCAAGTTCGATCCTGACCGACGCCTGCTGAGACGGCAAGTGTTTTAGTGCGCATGACAAAACGGTATCTTCTTTGTTTATGTTTTTCCATTTTGCGTCGATTTTGTCATGCGCAGAAACCTTTTGAATAGTGCGGCAGGCGGCTATTGCTTATCCACTCCTATACAAATCAATGGGTGATATGCATCTTGTGGGACCATTTCCTCTAAAGCCGCAGTCACTTCTGTCAGGGGATCAGTACACAATACAAGATCAAGCAGAGTTTGGTGAGCATTAGTTACAGTATTTAATTGATCTAGGTTATGAAATGAGCACATTTCAAAAACTTCCTCCGTGGATGCAACTACAATAGGTGGAGAGGCCGGATCAGGCAGTACAGCAGATCCAAACTGATCACGCAACCAGACCCCATGTCTGTGACAGTTTAAAGTCGCCCAAAAGGCAAACTTGGGCTCCAGGATTTTTTTTTCCACCAATGACTGCATGAGGAAGTCGAGGCCAATTCAAGGAGCTAATGCAATTTGGTACGCAAGCCACATACATTTTGGTTTAAAATGTTAAAAAGTTTGTTCTTGTTTCCGTGCTGTCTTCTACCGAAGGTTGGCGACCATCATGTGATAGGTTTCTCTGTTCTGCGCCGCATGAAGTATAGTTGAGGATTCTGGTATTTAGAATCATTCACGTAAGTTTTTCATCCAGGATTGTTTCTTTCTGCGCAGTCCTCTCCTTCCTTCTATCTTTCCCTCCATGATAGACCATACTTGTCATTACGAAACACATGGCCCAGGTAGGATGCTTTTCTTTTCTTAACATTTGCAAGTAATTCCAGATCTTTATTCATTTTTCTCAATACCTCCGTATTGGTCACTCTGTCAGTCCATGGTATTCTTAGTATGCGTCTATACAGCCACATTTCAAAAGCCTCTAATTTTCTCATTGTTGTTAGTTTTAATGTCCACCCTTCCACGCCATAAAGCAACGTAGAGAGCACGTAACACTTCGTGGCTCTCCATCGGGCACCAATGCTTATGTTGCGGTTACTCAAGAGTTTTCTCATTTTTATGAATGTTGATCTTGCTATTTCATTTCTGATCTTAGTCTCTAAATCAGGGTCCCATTCGTCATTTATTGTGTATCCCAAATATTTGTAGCGGTGTACTCTCTCGATGGATTCGGTTCCTATTTGTAGATGGATATTTTGGATGTTCCTCCTACTAATCACCATAAATTTGGTTGTCTTTCTGTTGATCTTAAGTCCAAATCGGTTGCTTATTGTAGTTACTCTATTGAGCATCATCTGTAAGTCTTCGATATTATCCGCCAGCAATACAGTATCATCTGCATAGCGGAGGTTACTGATTGGTACCCCATTAATTTTGATGCCTTTATTGTGTTCTTCCAGTGCCTCTACAAAGATTTCTTCAGAGTATAAATTGAACAGCAGTGGTGAAAGGATGCAACCCTGTCTAACTCCCTTAGCGATTACAATGTCCTGACCCGTCATGTCTTCATGCTTAATATTTGCTATTTGATTTCAGTCTGAATGTCCTTGGTATCAATCCCTGAAAATTTTAATAGTTCTATAAGTTTGTCGTGTTTGACGGTGTCAAACGCTTTCTCATAGTCGATAAAACAGGCTTTTTGTTGGTTAAGACATTTTTGGACCAAGACCCACATCTAAATCCGAACTGTGTGCTACCTAGACGTTGCTCTATTTTTGTTTTTATTCTAGCATGAATAATTATCAAGAACACCTTTAGTGTATGACTCATTAAGCTAATAAGGCGATATTCACTGCACTTTTTGGGGAGTGTTATAAACGTAGACTTTAACCAGTCCGATGGAATTTGACCCGTATCGTAAATTTTATTAAAGAGACCTAACATGGTATTCAGGTTGTTCTCATCGATAACTTTCAAAAATTCGATTGGTACTTCATCGCATCCTATTGCTTTTCCTTCCTTTGTTTGTTCTAGGGCTCTTATTACCTCGCTTTTCAATATCTTTGGTCCTTCCAAGCCAAGAGTGTTAAAAAGTTTAGTTTCATTAAAGTTAGTATATTTTAGTTTTTATAACAATATTGGGTATACCATTTTCGCATTGATCCCTCAGCTTATCCCTAGTTACCTTCTCTTGGGCCCGTTGATTGGGGGGTTAAGTCAGCATTAATATAAATCTGGCTGCTCAACAACTTCAACCTGCTCCGGAGCACCAAGCCAGCCTCACGTTGAGAGCCTAAGGTGATCTTCAGAGCTCTCCGACCGTTCTTGTTAGGTTTTCCCGCTCAACCACTTTAATGTTGTTCTGGGGAACGAGGTTCTGCAGGAGTTCCTCAACAGCTTCTAAAGGCTTATTAAATATTAAAATGCATGCAGAGCGCCTGTTACGTTCCGTGATTTCATGAAGCACAGTGTCTTCAACTGGTAACGAAGACCCTACTGCCACATGAGGACTCCTGCCGGACTTTATAGTTTCAATCTCTGCTTCCAAATCATCAATTGCTTTGAGCAGTTTTGGTATTTGGAGATACCCGGAATTACACTCCTCACAGAAGAATTTTAGTGAACGTTTAGCCTTTAGTCCATCACTTTTATCTCGGATGCTGTGAATCCGGAACAATCCACGTGTTTGTGTACAAAGCGTGAACAGCTGTAGCATGGCATAAGGAGGGTGATGTCCTCCTCAGTTTTGTCAGAGGAAACACATTTAACGGAAGCTATAACGGAAGTAACATTACACCAAATGATTACGAAAGATCAAACCAAGTTCAACAAATTAATCAATAATCACAATTTACATAAGGCATCTATCGTCTCATTAACTAGTAATTAATTTATCCGTCTAATAGGAGCTACTAAAATTTGCGCGCGTTTACCATGGTAGACGACTCGCAGTTGTACATAAATAAACCTTACTGATTTAGATCATTAAATACCGTTATGTAAAATTGTTATAACCGGATAGTCAATAAATTGGTACGACAATGTTGATCATTTAAGACAATATAAATCAAATTATAAGAATAAGAAATGTAATATATATAAAAAAAAAACTCTGAGCATTAATAGAACCACACTAGTAAATGCAGCAGTTAATTAGATTCGCATTGGTAAGCTCTGCTTACAGTACTGAGTATAGTTATATCAATACCACGCAGAAACCTAAAACACGCGGTATGATACAACGCTGGAAAAACTCTAAAACACACTGAAAATTACTAATAACACGTTGAAAATACACGCAGGGAAATATCAGTAACCTAAACTTATCTTTACTGGTCTTCGCCGATATCACCTACGGCCTTCTGCACGTGGACTACGGCTAAGCACCTTGGGACCCATAAACTATCAGTGCTATTTGAGGTAATACCCATACCTCTATGGCTACAGTCGGTACCAATGAAACAAAACCAAATGTATTGACTGGTAGCTAAGGGAGAGTGGGGAATTGTGCGCACCTAAGCACAAAACGCTCCTGAGACTACATTGTACATGCACTAATAAACATTATATGCATTTACCCGGTTATCTTTGTAATATTATTGTGCGGAAGTATAATTATTCAACTGTTTCCAAAACGAAGTAGTAGAGTACAGAATACAAAGCGCACAATTCCCCATCTATGCGGGTAATAGTGCCCATAGAGTGGAGAATTGTGCGCATAGCGTGGAAATGTGGGTAAAAAATAAAAGCCAAACAAAATTAATAAGGAACTTATTTCAATATTATAGAAAAAAGTTTACATTATTTGTGGGTAAAAAGGCGTACAGTAATTACATTCATATCGTTCTGCTCGGTCAGCACCGCTACAGGCTTCGTGAATCCATGTTGAGCAGCTAACAAACCGATATCATAATTTACAATTTCTTCCAAATTCATTGCAAATTCCACAAAGTTCATTTGTCTCGTGAGTTCTCCCTACACCCTCAAATTCCTCCAACGCCTCACCATCACTGTCATAGTACAAACCTCATTACTTTATTGAGAATCGTCACTGGATTCTGATAGCACTTCTTTCTTCCTTTTCTTTACTGACAACTTTTTCTTGATGTCCTTTTTGGTATCGCAAGTACTTAAACTTCGCTTTAAACATTAGCAGCTTCTTTCTCGGCGGCCTTCTTTTTTTTTCTCCTTGATTGTTTGTCAGTATATTGGAACTATGTTTATCCCGAGACTTCCTCTTTACCGTTTCCGGCTTTCCTTTCTTCTTTGGAATACTGGCAAAACTGAAAAATGAATTTTCTCGTGTGGAAAGACTTGGAACTGGAGAACAGATGGACACAATTGGCATCTTAAAACAGGAGAGAAAAATTCCGTCAACTATGATACTATTAATTTAAACCTATGTGAGGTAATTGTGCGCATTAGTGCGCACAATTACCCCTTTGTTATTACAAATAATAAAATGGCCACCACAGACACAAAAGCTTGTTTACGTAAAGTTATCCAACACCAAAATACTCCTAAGATAATAACGATTACAGTTATATACGCAGCAAATTAATAAAAATGAAACTATCAACTCACCTTCTTATTTTCTACACTCAAAAAATTATAACAAAATTAGCACGTGCACATAAGCCAACAAGGTGCGAGCAACAACTGCATTAGACAGAATCCACTCCCGCGTTGCATTTCGTACAACGTCCGACAGGTGGCAGTGCCTATCCGCGACAGAAATATTTAGTATTTAGCCGTGAAACGTCACAATTACCCAACGCGCACAATTACCCCACTTTCCCTTACTTGGTTAGCTACTTAAACTCTCTCCAAACAAAGCTCGCTCCAAACCAAAAATAGCTTGCACCATATACACAACTCCAAGTAAAAACAGCTCCAGCCAAAATAGCTCCCATAAACTGGCTCCCGGAAGAAAACCCTGAAAGAGAACAAGCGCTAAGTATGCAATTTCAGGCAGCTTCTCTTTCGGAATACTCTCCACTCAAAGAATATTTAAAACTAATAATTAGATTATTCAGAAATAATAATGATATTCGTCTTGCCAAAATGCGAATGTCATAATAAAGCCAATATCATATCACCCTACAGGTGAAAGACATAAAATACTAGGAAAACTGACACACAATATAACCACTGTATGCTCTTTTAAGAGTTCAGACCCCCAGGCAAAAACAAAGTTTGTCCGTTTATGTCATTAATATTAAATCTAAATTTACTAAGCTTATGTGCGAGTTTACAAGTTCTTATAAGCAAAATTCAAAGTAGAAAAGAAATTTATCAAAATCAAATCAAATCAAATCAAATATAATTTATTCACCATAGAAATTTTTACAAAAATAATTATAGAAACTTATGTGGCTAGTCAAAACATCTAAAACTATACAAAGTACTTAGTTACGGGATAAAATAGACCAAGACAATAGACCAAGACAAATAAGTCCTGCTTCCGACAAAATAAAATAATATTGCACAATGAAAAATTATACGCAAATAAACACACATGTCAAACAGCCTTCTTCCTTAGAAATCAAGGTAATCTTCCACGGAATAAAACGCATTAGCAATCAAAAACTGCTCCAATTCAGTCCTAAAGTATTTTTTGCTTTCGCTACCAATCAGCGTCCCAAATTTGTTAAAACATTTAATGCCCATGTAAAGTGGAGAATTCTGGGATACTGTCGTTCTACAAAAGGGCAGATGCAGATTTAAACAATTTCTAGTATTGTGTTGATGAATATCAGAGTTTTTTTTGTGCTTCTCATAATTATCTTTAATGTACATTACAAGTTGAAAAATGTACATTGATGGCAAAGTCATAATTTCAAGCTTGCGAAACAAAGGCTTGCAAGATACTCTTCTAGATTCATTATTCATACATCTCAGAATTTTCTTCTGACATATAAAAGCCTTTTGTATATGGGCCGAGGATCCCCAAAAAAGTAGACAATACTGAAGATGGGAGTGCACAATGCCATAATATAACATCATCAGGACACTAATTGATACAGTACTCCGAAGATTCCTTATAACATAACACGAGACACTCAATATTTTACATATATGGGCAATGTGAATATCCCAGGTTAACTTTTGGTCCACATATAGTCCCAGGAGTTTAAAGGCATTAGTGCTATGCATGGACTTACCTCCTAACTTAATCAGCAAGTCATAGTTTGTCACCGCAGTCTTCGGAAGAAATTGCATAAAACAGGTCTTTTCAGCATTAAGTTTTAGTCCATTCATTGAGCAATATGTCTGAAATTCCTCCGAAGTAGCGGTGCACTTGCCAGAAACAGTCCCCACATACCCATGCTTTACTAACATGTTCGTATCGTCTGCATACAACACTTTCAGATCTGGGGTACAGCAAAATGATTCAAGGTCATTGACAAATATGATAAAAAACAATGGCCCCAATATTGAACCTTGGGGTACACCAATATTACTTGACCTTTTGTCAGACTCCACACCATCAATCACAACAATCTGCTTGCGGTTCTCCAAATAAGTTTTTGCCCATGAATGAGCATTTCCACGAACCCCTATAGCATATAGCTTATCTAGCAACAGTCCGTGATCAATGGTGTCAAATGCTTGACTCAGATCATAAAAAAGCCCCACGATGTGTTCTTTACTGTTTATGGCATTGTAGACAAAATTTATCCAGCCGTCAATGGCCGACACAGTAGATCTCCGTTTACGAAACCCATGTTGAATTTTGTTCAAAAGTTGTGAATGTTCCAGGAAATTAACCAGTCTCACAGCGAATGCTGCTTCAAATATTTTAGCGATCTGATTTTGAATAGAGATAGGCCTATAATTAGAAATGTCAGAGCTGGATCCCTTATTTTTAAACACGGGTACGCATTTAGACTCCCTTAGTGGCTCAGGATATATGCCATTAGTAAAAGATTCATTCACGAGATGGCTCAGTGGTATCGATATTAGGTGACTAGTCTTTCTGAGAACCTTACCCGAGATCCCATCAATGCCCGCAGCATGTTTTTTTGTTGTTTTTCGTAGTAAGCCTTCAATCTCTAGCGGATCGGTCGGTGATAAAAATAAATTTGAGGAGACATTGATCAGATGAAGGTCTCGAGAAGGACCAGAATCACATTCCGTCGTTTTAGCAAAAAAGTCACTGAACAAGTTGCATATAGCCCTTACGTCCTTTACAACTTCAACAGAGCCATCCCGTGTAGTAACTCTAATGTCCTTAATATGGTTTTTATGAATTCTGCGTTCGTTAATTATTTTCCAGCTCTCTTTACCTATATTTAATGAATGCTTCAATCTATTGTCATTAACAGAACGCCGTCGTTTCTTTACAGATTCTTTATACAAAGATAAAAGAGATTTATATCTGCCAGTGACAACTGGATTATCCACTTGTTTTCTTAATTTATTTAGGTCACACAGAAAATCATGCATCTCTCTGAGCTGCGAGGAAAACCACTTTTTTCTTTGATTTGATTTTTGTTTTACCATTGTTATTGGAAAAGCCCTATTATAGTAATAAATGAAGTCATTGTAAAAACAACTAAAACCCGAATCAAAATTGCTTGCACCGTACATTTCGTTCCAGTTCTCACGCGCCAGACTACCAGCGAAACAGCCTACATTTACATTATTTAAGATTCTTCTAAACACATATCCACTGCACACATCCACTTTAACGAAAATCTCAAAAGAACCTACTTGATAAGTATGGTCAGAACAGAAGGTGTGTCCAATTTGAACTTTACACTCGACGACATTGGAAAAAATATTATCAATTAAAGTCGCAGATTCTCCTGAGATTCTCGTAGCATCAAAAACGAGCTGTCTCATTCCATATTCCAAAAAGGTATTTATTAGATTAGTTCTATTATTGACCTGCTCAAGCAAATTGATGTTAAAATCGCCACAAAATATATAAAGATCATTCAGTCGATACACCTGACTCAACAACGTTGAAAGACCTTCAAAAAAAGTACCAGTGTCACTATCAGGCGTTCGATACATGGTAATTACGAATATCTTATATTTTAGTTTGCTTAAAGTTAAGACACTTATACAAGCTTCAAATTCCCTCTCTATGCTATTGCTACAAATACATGGACCAACATCCAAATCCTTCTTAGCATAAATGCACATCAAAGATTATATACCACTTTATACAAGATTATACCCTACTATACAATACGGGTGCCCATAAAGACAAAGAATCAGCTATGAGTGCTCGATTGCAATATTGTAATCTACGAAAATGCATAAGCTACTAAACAAATATCACCCTGTCGAAAGTTTGAACTTGAACTTGAAGATTGTTATATAAACATTAAAGGCAAACTATAAACAACGCGAGCAATCAACGGGAGCGACTTTGAACCTTATGAATGCAATGATCATCACTTTGTTTTATATAAATACGCTACCGAACCCTCAGTTCGGCAGACTTAGTCTCACGTCCAGCTCCCAAGGTTAGCCATTTGACGACTGCCTTCTGGGTTCTATCCGCTCCTAGAGTTAGTCATACGATTGCTTTAGGTTCAATTCCTTTCCTACCAAACCTGGTACCGGTTAGCCATTTGACGACTGCTAGGACCAGGGGTTGCACAACCTCCATAATAAAGTCTTGACAAGAAGTTTGTCAGAGTGTTCAGAAAGACAAGTGTCTAAATAGTCAGTTAAAAAGTTTAGTGAAAGCTCTTAGTGCTCTTAAATAAAACCCAGCTCTTAAGAAAAACTATAACATATAATACAATTAACAAAAACTTTATAAACAGTGCCTCTCGCTCTCAAATCATGCGCGACCTAGTGTACTCGGGTACAGTCGCCATCTCTATTACATTTTTTGACAAGAGACATCGTGAATATTTTATCGTTAAGTCGTTTCGCAATAGACGACGTCATTGATATTAGAACCACGTGGTAGAGGTGTGCCGTAATTTACGTTAGAAAAATGATAGGTTAAGAAAAACAATTAAATTATAATTGAAAAATTCAAATCACGCGCCTGTAATCATTCGCGCAGTGTTGTTGGGCAAATAAAACTAATGAAACTCAAACATTTTTATTTACAATGATAAGGCAATTTTAAACTACGCGTGTTCAAGCTACGTCCATTGCTGCATACACGTTGCCATCTTGCGGCGGACGCTAAAAGCTGCAAGGTCATTGAATCCAAGCGCCACCGCTAGTTGGGAAAGGTCAAGAATAGAACCGCATGGTGTGACCAAAGCCAGGTCCGTATCTGCAAGGAAAAAAATAAATTAAATACAACTGATTGTTAAATTAAAATGGAGCAATACAACAGATTTGTATAGGAGAAAGTAAAGGAAAACATGGAGCAAGAAGCAGGAGAAATTAGTGAAGATGACAAAGATAAGGAAAATAAAATTATATATGGAACAAGTACTCAAGTAAAATAAGAAACTAAAGAAGAAACAAGCAAAAACAAAAATGGGAGGTGGGATTAAAGTCTCAATGTAAATAAAAGTTGTACATAGTGAAACATAAATAAGCATAATATATATCCAAGTGTTATTAAGACAAATATATAGATAAAAACACTTAGGAGATTAAGGAACTATATATAAATAGACAACTATGCACATAGCATAGTATATAGGAGTTATGAAGAAAAAAGAAGCTAGAATAAGTCGTGTTAAGTGAATATTAATGAGAAGATTAGTAAACTATGTATGCAAAATAAATAGGTGAAAATTAGGTGAAGATATTCATAATAAAGCACAAGTAAATGGCCAAGTTGCAGGATTATCGTATTCGAGAAAAGCAGGAAAACTGAGTTGCCATTAAAATTGTGTATTGAGAGTATATACAGGAGGAATATAGGTGTATACGAGGAAGTATTATAAAGTAAAGTGTTCTCCGGCCTAAATAAGACTGCAACAGTCAGATTATCTTAATGATAAGCAAAGAATTTAGGCATTGGAAATTGGAGCATACGGACTGAAATAGCTATACTGACAGTAAGGATGTTTAGCAAAAATTTTGGTACCGCAGACGCTCAGATAAAATGGTTACATAAGCAAGAAATGTTTATGTAAAACATGAAGAATATAGAAGAGGCATAAACAAGTTGAAAAGTTGTTTATGTAAAGTGAGAAGAAATATAGAAGTTTTAAGAAGAAGCATACATAGTGAGGCAATATATAAGCAAAAGTTGTGTATGTTTAGCATACATAAGGTGAAATAATGGAGAAATGTTTCAGCAAAACATGTTTATACAATGTGTTTAAAAAAGAGCATACATGGTTATATAAATAATAATATAATGTCCTATATTTTGTACATAAAGCTAGTCACATATGAAGCATAAATAGATAAGCATAGAGACATAGATAGATTAACTTATCACTGCCTCGTGATAAATATGGAAATAATGTAATAACTAGTCCCGTAATCATAAGTATGGATATGCAGAGAATAAAGCGTTCACATAAAGTATGGAAAAAGAGTTGCATACATAAGGTGAAAACATTCGAGTAATAATAAGGGAAAGTTGTTGAGAAGCATGCAGAAGTTGAAATAATTGAGGAAATATATAAAGATATGTATATAATATGAGTTTAAAAATAAAGCATACATAATAAATAAGAAAGTAGTAAATGCGGAAGAGATAGAATAAAGTACAGATTAAGTAAAGAATAAGCAAACCTAAGATATGGGAATGTAATATAAAGAAATTAGCAATAAAATAATAAATATAGGTGGATAGAGAAGCAATGTAAATATATGAGGAAGATGAATTAAATAATAAGCTGTAAATAACATATTTCAAGTTACCAGATCCGTGCAAGTTTGGCCCAATCATCCCAGAAGGTACAGATGTGCACATGCGTCAGCAGTCCCTCGAGTATTCAGAAACCAATGCAAATAACTATCCAGTAATGGGTTACGACAGAAGTATCCAAGGACTGCAAGAATCCAGACCTAAAAAGCGAAGAAATACTTAAGAAAAATGTAACAAAAAATAAGATAAGAAAAGAGCATTACAATCTCAAAAGATATCTAAATATTGTGAGATATTTGGAGTCAGATATAAATAATAACACAACAATGAAAACAGCAGCAGCAGGACATGCAATATCTGGCCAGAAACTGAAAATAATTATCAAAAGACGAGACAACAAACATGAATAAAACTAAAGCTAAGCAAAGAAATATAGCGACTTACCTACAGTTGTAGAAAGAAGACGTGAGGGTCCAGTAGTTATGTCGAAAACCATTCCATGGACAGACTGGGGAAAACTAGAACATGTGGTGCCACAGCAGCCAGCAATGACAGTTCGGCCAGACCATAAGCCATTAAGTTCCAGGGACTCTTATTATTCCTATTCCATGCTTCCGTAACCTAAAAAAGCTATAATTATTCTTCACATAACCACTTCCATGTTAAACTAGCAGTAATACACGTCATCTACAGCTTGAAATGGAATAAATAATCATTGATAAAATTTTTCTAGTCAATATTCAAGCCCCACATGGAGTACAGGGCGAAAAAGGTCATTTGCCCTGACCACGCCTTTCTAACCTCAAACTAAGTCACGCGAAATATTTCCAAAAAATTTAAACTCATGCATCAAACACCCTTAGATTAGAGTTTTTTATGCTCTAGCATCCATTCTCATTCTACAAGAGTCCGAAAATAATGATTATAGGTAATAAAACACTTACCTTTTCGCTTCAAAGCACCTGCCAAGTTCCAAACTTCATAGGCAAATCCCTGGTCACATTGCAAAAACTGCATTCGGCAGGAATATAAAACCGATCATAAGGTGCAAAAATCGAACACAAATCATCGCCATTGCATCAATTTAACAAATTTTAATATAATTTATTTGATCTAGGCGATACACAATGCAAAAAACGCCACCGTCACCATTCACCGTAGAAAGAAATGACAATCACAGCATTTTTCCGGAGGTCAAAAAATTCGACGAATTGACAGGGGTACCAGTTAAAGGAAATAAAAACGAAGAAAGCACCAGAACTTCTGGGCGAATACTCGTTCAAGTAGAGATGGGGCAGACATATCGATACTCAACAAGGGACACGAAGCAAAGATGGATACTTTCTCAGCAGTATTCAAAGGGCGCCATCTAGCCACCAAGAAGTGAGGGACAAGCCAGAAGAAAGAAAATATTGTAGCGTAAAGTATAAGATACCTTTTATTTATTAATGTTATAATGTTACATATTAGAGTAATTGACTGTACGATATTTCGTGGAACTAAAATCTGTAAATTGTGTACAGATAAACATTTTTTATATAAACATGGTCAGCAAGCATAAATAAGTCGATTAAGAGACGATAAAAAGTCAGCCGATTTTTGTATAAATCAACAAGTATTACTGAGTCTAATAAACTGCTATAATTAAAGACATTAAATGCACGGAATAAATATTAATCTCGTACACAGGACCGCATTTAAATAATATAATGTTAGATGTATAAAATAATTTAATAAAATATAATTAATCAAATTTTTTCTTTATGGAATTATCTGCAATATGGGTAATATAGTTAAATTTAATGTGGGAAAACAAGCCCATCTGTATACATAAATAAGCCCGATAATTTTCCATGTAATGGATATGATAAATATAGTTGGGTAATATTAATAACAGTATCGACTTATTTGGATTATGTAATGTAAATAATTATAGAAATAAGTGCTTTAAACTATCTTCCTAGAATTAAAATTGTTTATAATTAGAAAGCAAAGTTCAACTAGCGGGGGATGGACGCATTCCCTGTTAGCTGTATCTATAGCAATTATGCAAACAAGCGTTGATTGTCGAATAGGCGCCTATTTGACAGTCAACGGTAAAGTATAGATATTTCAAATATGCAAAATACTAAGTGGGGAATTATACACTCTACTTGTTCTCTGTTAATCTAGAATTAGAGTTAAGTATAAAATTTCAAAGACAATTTATAAAAATATTTTTCTTTTTTTATTTTATGTACCAAGCACCAGTGGATGTCCATACTAGTCTCTCCAGCAGGCTCTTACTTATGATACCCTCAAACAGTTCAATGGTATGTCAATGCTAAGACATATAGACTGCAGTGGAGGCTAGAGGGAGTTACTAAGGATCAGCCTGGATCCAGAAAGTAACAAGACCACTGATGGATATTTTTTTATGTTCTATAAATTGTAATATCACATAGTATTATGCGGCAAGTTTTTTCGAATTGAGGTCTTTCTTTTTTGAGCTATAGCGGTCGCATTAATGTTGGGGACCAACATTTAGAGGGCGGGGGAACGTGTAATCTACGAAAATGCATAAGCTACTAAACAAATATCACCCTGTC